>NDGN011534293.1:1806-19129 GCA_002564285.1 Tympanoctomys barrerae
AAAAAAAAAAAAAGACCTATTCCATAGGTATGGAGGCCTAAACGAGCTCTCTCACATGAAGTGTTCTGGAATATAGATAGTATACGTAGGTCCTCACTCCTTTCCCCGTGGTTCCTAGAAATAGATATCCTGACCTCTGAGGTCTCTTCCCACAATAGAAAATATAGTTACCGCAACCAACATCTATGCCATGCCATGCAGTGTTCTGCATGCCAGTGTTGACTCCTCCAATCCTCCCAATGGCCCTCAGCAGCAGGGGTCATGTTACCCCTGTTGGACATATGAAAAAGAAGGGAACAGAAGCGTTACAAGATTCTAAGCCAGGAAGGACAGAGCCAACTTGGGGTCTGTGCACTTAACCACTATGATCCTCTGCTTCTCATAAGGGTGACAGAACATCCAGTGTTGGTCCAGGGCCCCACCCCCATTGCAATAAGCAAAGATTGCTCTGGGGTCCTCCCTCCCTCCTGGCCACTCTGTGCTTTTGCCCCCCACACTTTTTCATGCTTACACTCCCCAAGAGCTGTGCTTTAATCAAAATGGTGCCCTATTATTGCTCTTGACACAATAGCTCATATTCATCTCTGAGTTTAATTCACCCAATATTTCTCTTGATAAATGACTCAGCTCTTAAACAAAAAGAAATGATATAATGTCTTACAAATCAGGGGATAATTACCTAATGAAATAACATGGAGGAGGAACTTTTGATGGAAGATTTATTCCAGCTCCTTCAGTTCTCTTTCTTTCCAGTGGCAGCTAGTTTCTAGAACTTTCTGAATGCCTGCTGTACATTGGCCCAGGAAGAGAGAGCTCTGCAAGACAAGAATCCAGGGAGGGGAATCCTACGCCCTACCCACAGGGGAAGTGTGATGGAGAGCTACAGAAAGTAAGACATGCGCCTTCTTCCTCCAAAATTAGGTTCCTTAGCTAAGGGAGAGGCTCAGAGAGACGCTGGGGGACCACAGCTGAGATGAGGGACAGAAAACTACACTGCTCCCCTTTTGAATGACCGTCATCCTTTGTCCAGACCCTTGTCCCTGCTTGCTCATCCCTAGGGACATCCCAGTATCTGAAATTGATTCCGCTGGGAGATTCTACCCAAAATGTTTACTCCAAATAAAAGTAGAACATCATTTAGGTATACTTTACCTTTGCTTTTCTCCTGATTGTCTAGATGCCTGCGTAGGTAAGGACACTCACACAGCGTATCCCTCCCCCAAACTGCCGGGGAGCAGAAGCCTTGCAGGTTTGTTTCCTACTCGGGAGTGTGTGCGTACACATGAGCGATCATGGATTGAGATGCACGCTAGGACTCAAATCTAGATGAGGAATTCACTCTGTTTCGTGGATACCTTCGACACACAGGGTGAAGGTAATCTTGCAGGATATGTTTTGCTTTCCCGCATTTGGCCTGTGACTCACGACGTGCAGTCACGTGCGGAGCTCTCCATGTGCAAGATTGTCAGCATTCGGAAAGCTTCAAGTTCAGGATGTTGGGAGTAGAGTTGCCACAGTAGGATCTGCATGCAGTCTGAGGTCGCTGGCCAGTTTGCAGACATCTTTGTTTGCTTTTAGAACTCCATAGCGCCTTCCCTGCCTAGCGCCTTTCTTTGGTGCTCCACACTAGCGCTATTCTCTGTCCTCGTAGGCTGGAATAACACAACATCTGCATCACATGGGCATCTTGCCTGACGCTGACACTCGCCAGCTGCCGCGCCGCCCGAGCTGAAGAGAGCTGGGCGGTGGGTCCGCTCCGGCCCTCTCCTGCTTTGCTGAGCAGCACAGCACGAGCTCGCCCTCCACTCTTCCCACGCACTCCATGACATTTTGCAGAGACTCCTTGATGTGTCTAGCATAGGAACAGCACCTTTCCCTGTTTTCTATCATGTGTGTTCTTTTACATTTTGGGGGCATTTCAATAGCATTTACAAGGAGGAGGATGTGAATTCCCCATTCTGCTTCAATTACACTCTTGAACCAGTGATCAGGCATTCAGAACTGGGAAGCTCAAAGCAAAAGAGGAGCAGGGTGAGCTCCAAGAACAAGATAGTCCTGAGCAGTCCAGTTACAGGTGGCTTCCCTGGCTGTGGGAGGGTAAAGCGCACAGGTGGAGCAGGGAGCAATAGCACCAAAATTCTTAGGAAACGACACTCATGCCCTACCTTGGAATAGTCCAGATTCCACCACCGCTAAAGCCTTCTCACTGGCACCGAAACAGTAATTATTTCGTAGGCCATTTTCTCTCTCATATTTTAGGTTTGCATGGCTTGTCTCAAGAAAGGAAGGAAAGGAGAAAGAAAGAAGGAAAGAGGGAATGAGAGAGAGAGGACAAGAGAAAGGGAGAATGAGAGAAACACCTTCATGCCTTCCTGTCCCCAAAGATGTAATCAAAGTCTACCATTAACCATTATGGTAGGATGTAAAAGGAGATATGCTTCCTCTGGAGAGCTGGGGCCAAGCCCCCAGGACCAGGACCAGTCAACAGAGCCCGCCCAGAGCTTGCCAGAAGTCATACACTCTCTGTATGCACTAACACTCCTCCTCCAGCTACCCTACCCCACGTCCCAGCCCAGGGGCCGCTCAGAAGCCATGGAAATGAGACAGCGCAGTGACAGCTGCTAGAGTGCTGGGGGCCGCTGGGGGTGCTGAGCCACTTGATCCAGAGCCGCCCAAAGAGCACAGACTATAGCCCACCGCGTTCTCCCTTGGCCTCTGAAACAAGCATTGGGTCGCCCTGAAGGGGGTGCTTAGGACCAGAGCATCCAGTGTGCACCCCAAGGGGAAAGAGCCACCCTCTATCGGGCACATACACACACACACACACACACATCATGCCCTTGAGTCACGTGTCGGGCCATTGTGGAGACATGGAAAGTCTTTGGACTGGGTGCAAGCTGCCTACCATGCCAGGTTGGACCAGGAAGGACAGCAGATAGCTGCATGTGACTCGGGCTCTGCCCAGGACGTCAGTGAGAGATGCTTGCTGACATGGGCTGGGAGAGTCAGCACAGAGTTGGGCACAGTGACAGAGGGAAAAAAAAGCGTGGTTCTAGCCAGTTCCTCACCATGGTCAGACTCCTCAATAAACAGGTTATGGAAGAACAAAACAAAGCAAAACACAATCTGTTGCTCTCTTCCTGCAAAGCCTAACAGGCCTGGGTTTACTGGAGTCCGCACATCTGTTTCCATGGAGACGGCGCTTCTGCCTACATATTTCCCAACTCACCAAGTCTATGGTCGTACAAGTTCTGTGGCACCAGATTAAACAATATGATTCTTTCATAACTAGTTCCCAATCATCTTCCTTTAAAAATAGCTAGTGGGTAGGCAGACAGCTTCAGCTCCCACGTCACATTCTTACGGTGACTGCATTTTAAAATGGGGCTTATTGAAAAACAGTAAAGGAAAAGCAAGAGAATCTTCCTGGTTCCTTTCTACTTCATTATATCCTATCTTGGGACCTGTAAGTTTGTGTTATTTTCAGTCTAGTGATTGAAAAGTGACCAGCTCAATAGCCAATGATCTCTGTCATCTCTGGATTAAATTTACCAATAGATGAACAGTTAAACATGTGTGTTTGTAACTCAGTGCCTCGGTGGCCTCCTATGGATAATGGTACTTGCATCTAACAACAAAGCAAGGAAAGTGAGATGTTCACATGCTTGGACCAGTGCCTGGCATGGGAGAGAGCACAGTCTTAGCTTCATGTATTAATCACTATCAGTGGCACAAGGTGGGCCTCAGAGGGATCCTTAGCCTTCACTTGTCTCAGAGATTTTAGAAGCAACCAGGGGGCCAGGGAAATAGCTCAGTAGGATAAGCGCTTGCCTGGCAAGCACAACGGCCTGAGTTCAATCCCCAGTTCCAAAAAAAAAGCAACCAGGGACAGTCTTCCTAGGGCAGAGCTTACAGTAAGAGAGAAAGGGTCTGTTTCTGTCCTGGCCCACTGGACAGAGCCATTGTTCTCCTTTGTCTTCCTTTGCCCCTTGGCATTGTGCCCAGCACCTTCCATGAACAGACTGACCCCAGACAGAAGTTTGCAGGAATGAAGAGGAAGAGGAAATATACCTCTTGTGCTTATTTTTCTAACACAGACCCAAAGCTGCATTAACTTACCCCAGGCAGAGTTCAGGTAAGCCCCAGCCCCTCTGCAGGGACTGCGTACCCACTGCTGGTGCTAGGTACTCAGTGGACATTTGTGGATAAGCAAATAAGTAGATTTCCCAAAGCATTGGTGCTGTGGGAGCAGTAGCTTACAGCTACAGTAAGCAAGCATTCAGCTGGCATAATCTAAGCTCCAGGAGATAAGGCCTTGGTCGAAGCTCCCTGCCTTTGAAGCTTTGTGCTTTCTCTCCCACACCTCCAACCTCTAGTAGTCCTTATGAAAGTGTTTCTAGGCTTTAGTGTCTGACCGAGAAAACTGTACTACATAAACCTCTCATTTCCTAGTTTATGAGCCTCAACCAGGGGCCTGGTTGGGAGAGGATAGGAGAGATGGTAATCTGTCTCTGCCTCTTCCTTCATTGGAAGACACTATACCTACTCATTCCCATGCAGAGTTACTGGGCCAAACCCTCCGGCTCTAACTGAGCAAGCTTGCTACTCAGAATGCCATTGACAAATTAAGTTATTAGCATGTTTTAGGCTCACGTGTGGTTTGAAAGTGTGTGTGTGTGTGTGTGTATGCATGTGCATATGTGTGCACATGTGTAACCTGTGGTAAGATCTTATTATATGACTTCCATCCATTAGAGCTCAGGGTAGGCACACATTCCTACACAGGGATGATGCAGAGCCATTCATGATTTGAACGAGCTCTTCTTTATGGTTCGCTACTACATTTAGAAGTGCAGGGCCAGTGAGATAGCTTAGCAGGCTAAGCACCTGCTTTGGCAAGCACAGGGACCACGGTTCCATCCTCAGTCCCGCAGACCACACTGACCCCACCCCTGGGGCACACTGAGCTAGCAAATGAGTCCAGGTGGGTGGTCCATGCCTGTAATCCCAGCCCTGGGGAGCCTGAAAACAGGAGGATCACTAGAGTCTGAGCTGCATAGTGAGACCCTGTACCAAATACAAAAATGAAAAAAAAAAAAAAATAAGAAGTGCAAGCCAGGTATGGTACACGCCTGCGATCCTAGAACTCAGGAGGCTGACACAGGAGGATTATTGTAAGCTCAAGACCAGCCTAGGCTACAAAGTGAGCTCAAGGCCAGCCTGATCTGCATAGTGAGACCCTGTCTCAGAAAAGACCCCCCCCCAAAAAAAGGAGTGCATACAAACTCAGGTCAATGTAATCCAGGAGGAGACACAAGCAAAGAAGATGGGGAGAAAACAGTCAGCTTTGGGGATTCCTATCTAGCAGTGATGTGTTCAGAAGCACAACCATGAGAGTAGATGCATCCCATCTACTCTCATGACTAAACCTTTTCCACTCCAGTTCCCATTGCTGTCTGCACTGGGCCCTGGGAAGGGTTGGCAATGCACTGAGCACCATCAGACTGGGCTTGGTGAAGGCAGGTGGGTGCCAAGGAGCTGTCTGTGCAGGGCTATCCTGACAGCAGAGCCCCTGTCAGGCTGGGCCTCAGCAGTGACAACAAGGCTCTTGGGCTTGTGCTGCAGCTCGGGGGACGAAGCAAAGCACAGCCTCGCCACAGTGTTTGTCCCTTGTTTAATGAGCAGCCAGCTTCTGGAGGGAAACTCCAGAGATGCGTGCATGCCTATTGGGAGGTGCCTGCCTCTCTTCTGAAGGGCCTCCTTTTTCATCTTCTCACTTGTCCTGGCAAGAGACTTTTCATGAAAACAGAGTCTTCTGCTCTGTGGGAAATCTGCACCTCCTGCCTCTGCTTCTGCCCTGACCGGATGTGCTTATCTACTGCTTGCAATAGCACAGGCGATTATAGAGCAACACATCCTCGCCTGATTGCAGGAAAATCTTATAAAAGACATGCAGATGGCAGTGAAGCAAAGCCTTCTGCTGCTTCCATCATGTGAGTTCTGAGGAAGAGATGGCAGTTTCTTTTTTAGTAAGATCCTAGCCATTCATTCATTTACTCAGTGAGCCAACAAATGTCAATTCAGGGTCTGACGCAGCATGCCTGGTTCATGGATTGAAGGCTTAGCACAGGGACCCTGCATGATGGGAGATTTTTAGGGGCCATTTCTCCCCAAGGTGGAACCCATCTGGGTCCTCATAAGCCGACTTCCTGCTCCTCAACCTAATCTCCTCCTTCCCTCATTTTTCTAACTGAGGAAAACTGAGTTACTGTTACCTTGGGTTTCCCTTTTAGTCTAGTCTACTCTGCTCATTCACTCATCTATAGGGCCTATTGGGAGCCCACCACCAAGACAGAGGCCGGAACAGCTGTCTCCCTTCAGGGCGTGCTCACTGCACACCTTTGCTCTCATTTCCTCAGTGGACATTTGTGGACAAACGAATAAGTGGATTTCCCAAAGCACTAGTGTTGTGGGTACAGTAGGTTACAGCTCAGTAACCTACTGAGGCAACCGCCCTCTGGGGAAAACATTACTACAACCCTTATTTTCAGAGGACAGCACTGAAAAGAAGAGCTCTTGCCTAAAAATAGCACAAAGCCCAACTTACAGTGGCTGAAACAGACATTTATTCCTCATATGACAATCTGCCAGAAGGTAATTGGCTGCAGTGTTGACTCTGTGGCGCTACAATACCAGGGATATCGTCTCTGATAACTGACTGAACTTTTTCCTCATGAGCATATGGTGGCTGCCCTGGATCCAAGTATCATGTCCACATTTAAGTTAAAGAGAGATAAGAGGTTAAGTCATCCGGCATCTGCTTTTGTCCCTTGCAGCAAGAAGACAGCACTGTTCCATACTCCCTCACCAGCTTCCTACTTACTTCTTGTTATGGTGTATGTCTGCATCTTCCCCTAAAGCCTCATGCAGTCATGGGGCAGCCTTTTCAAAGGTGGCTGAATCTAGAGTTTGTGAGTATCCAGTATTGAATAGGGTATTATTATTATCACCATGAATAATCAATATTCATGGCCCAATGCTGGGATTAAGGCTGTGAGTGTGACACCCTCCCTAGGGCTAGTAGTCTTCATACAATATAAAGAATAGGGCTGAGGACATAGCTCAGCTCGGTTTGGCAAGTACAAGTTTCTGAGTCTGATCCCGTGTATCCTCCAAAAGGAAACAATATAAAGGACAGAAGAAGAAAGCTCGTCCCTTCTCTCTCCCTGGTTGCTTTTGCTGCCTTCCACCACCATGAATGGTGCCCCTCTGCCATGTGCCACCCTGAGTTGTAGTCAGCAGATTATGGACTGAAACTCCTATAAGTAGTGAGCTAAATAAACCTTTCCTCCCTTAATTTGGGTGTTGGGTATTTTGTCACAGCAAGGAGAGAAGTACCTAACACACCTCTCATTGGCCAAGTTGTATCATAGCAAGAAAGACTAGGAAAGTGGAATTTAAGGTTTTTTTTTCTTTTGCATTCCTTATAATAGAAGGGAGCTATGCAAGAGGTTTCTTGGACTGTCTGTTAGACTGGTGGGGTGTGTGCTGAAGGTAGTGAGTGGCTGCTGCAGGACGGGGACCCTAGAGTTCTGCGCCTGCAAACAGCTCTAAGCAGTGGGCCCTCCTGCCCACCAACGGTGCTGATTATTCCATGATCAATAGAAGAGACATGGTCCTGTCTTTATAGAGCCATCAAACAAATAAGCACTTAAAGAAATACATGATTTGAAATGCCTATGAGTACTGGGTGCCTACTATCCCCTAGTTATTGTGGACTGATCGGGCCCACAGTCTCTCAAATGAGTGCACAGTGAGGCTTAAATAAAAGAGACAGGCAGTATGAGTTTAGGGCTCCGGGGGGTTCAAAACCCTCTAACAGAATTCAAGATTCTCTTGGGGCTAAGACAAAGAATGTTTCTGAATGGCTAGCATTTATTTAGTTATCAGAACAAGGGTGTGGAGTACTGTAGAAAGACAGGAATCTACCTTGACTGGCAGGGCCTTGGGAGCCCCTACAAGGAGTTCTCTAAATAATACATTGTGTTAATTTAGGAGAACTGTGCTATCTCCAGGAAGGACTTCATTACACGAGTGAGGCACCTGCAGCTGGCATCTACTTAATCGGGGTTGGAGCCACGTGTCCTTAGCTGGGGCCTTGCCTTGTCTTCTGAAGCCCCATGGCTTCTCCCATCATTGCAGGCTGCCCACCTCCAGACAAGGGGCCCTTGGACAGACTCACAAGTAAACATGATTAATATTTACGGGTTAATATAAACCCTGCTCAGAGCCACTTCCTCATGGTCTCCATCATACAAGTGTGAAGACAGAATCACAGGCTCTCAGGTACTAAAAACAGCTAACACTAATGTTATTCTCTGCATGGGCTACAAGAACTCCAGCATCCAGTGTTGGGCATGAATGTTCTTCATATGCAAGCCCTTCATCCTGGTGCCTGGATTGGAAGACATGATAGTGCTAAAATGTCCATAATACTCAAACCAATCTACAAATTCAGTGTAACTCCCATTAAAATAGCATCTTCTCTATAATTACCACAAATATAACTCTAAAATACATGTGGAAACACAAAAGACCCTGAGTAGCCAAAACAATTTTGAGATAGAACAAAGTAGAGGCATCATACTTCTTGATTTCCAACTATATTGAAGAGCAGCCATGATTCAAACAACATGGTTTGGACAAAAAGCCATGCTGTAAGCTAACAGAATAGAATGAAAAGCCAAGAAATAAATCCACACAAGCTGACAAATGATCTTTGAGCCAAAAATACGCCAAGAGAAGATGACTCCTGAGCAAATTCTGTTGGGAACAAACAAGACTGTCCAAAAGGATGACTCTGAGCCATTCCTGATACACAGAAATCAGCTCAAGTGGATTAAAGACTTAAATATAAAAGCTGAAAGTACAAAGCTACTAAAATATGAAGTATTAAAATACTAAAATTTTAGAGAAATTGAACTCTTGTACAGTGTCAGTAGGAATGCAAATATAAAATATAAAAATGAGAAAAGCTTCAAGATATTGATCTTGGCAATGATTTCATAGATATGACACCAACAACATATCAAAAAAAAGCAAAGTACAAGTGAAACTGTATCAAACTAAAAAGCTTTTGCACAGCAAAGGAAACAGTGCACAAAACAAAAAGGCAACCTGCTGATAAGGAAAAAGAAATACTTACACAGCAGAAATCAAATAAGGGGTTAATCCCCAAAATATATAAAGGTCTCTTATAATCAAAAGCAAAAGTAGAAGAATTCAAGGGCTAAAACTTAGAAAGGACTTCCCCAAGAACTGATACAAATGGCCTAATGTGTGACAAGGTGGTCACTTTGCTCAACACCAAGAAAACACAAATCCAAACCACCATGAGGTATCACTCACACTTGTTGTGATGATCATTGTAAAAAAAAAAAAAAAAAAAAAAAAAATGATGTCTCGCTACACATACATCCGCTGCAGTAGCACGTGAAGTGATGGATGTGTCGATCACCTTAGCTTCATCAGTTGCAGTGCATATGTACAGGAGAGCATCACTTCATACACTGCGAACATACACAGCTTTCTCAATTATATCTCAGGGAAGAAAAGGACGTTGGCAGGGATGTGGAGAAGCTGAACTCTTGTACAGTGTTGGTCGGAATGCAACACGGCGGGGCTACCATTGAAAACAGCCCCAAGATGCCTCAAAAAATTAAAAATAGAGCTACCAGATGGCAAAGCAATCCCACTTTGTCACCAAGTGAGTGGGTAAAAAATGTGTATATATGTGAACTACTAGTCAGCCTGTAAAGGAAGGAAATCCTGCCACTTGCAATAACATGAATGAACCTGGAGGGCATGATGCTAAGCGGAATAACCCAGATGCAGAAAGGAAATGTTGCATCCTCGCACTTACGTGCAGGGTCATAGAGCATCAAACTCAGACTAGAACAGATGCAGATACAGGCTAGTTACGAAGGGCCAGGAGAGTGTGGAAAATAGAGAAATATTGCTCCAAGATAGACGATTGCAGTCATAGAATATGTTGCAATTCTAGGGATCTAACATATAGCATAGTGAACTATACTTAATAGTTCTCTATTATACTTGGAATTTGCTAAGAGAGTAGCAAAATTTTTTCTTACCACAAAAAAAAGATGATTATGTGAGGTGACTGCCGGATTCATCAATTAGATGGTGGTAATCATTTTACAATGTACATCAGATAATCATATTATGCACGTTAAAGTCATGTAATTTTTGTCAGTTATACCACAGTAGAGCAAGGATCTGAGTTCAATCCCCGGTTCCACCAAGAAAAAAAAAAAGATACAGCATCACAGTGTTCCCTGGAGACAATTCAGAAAAGCCAAAATGTAGAAACAACATAAAGGTCCACCGGTGGCTCTAAGAACAGAGGATTTGTGGGGCTGCGAGGTCTTGAAAATGAAGGCAATCCCCCCGCACGCAGTAACACGCACCACCTTGAAGACAATGTGCTGCGTGAAATACACCAGTCACAGAAGGACCAATACGGTGCGATTCTGCCTTTATGCGATATCTGAACTAGTTCAACTCATAGAATTGGAGAGTAGAGTAATCGTTGCCAGGGCTTGAGGAGCGACAGTGGAAAATCGCTCCTCAAGGGGTGCGAGAATGTGATGACGCAAGATGAATCGATTCTAGAGTTCTGCCGGCACACATTGCTCCCGATGTTAACAATGGTGTGTGGTGCACTGTCAGCAGGTCGTAAGACGGTAGAGCTCATGTTAAGTGTTCTTTCCACAACAAAATGAAATTATTTTTTGCAAGAACTCCTTCTTCCCTTAAAGAGAAGGGAATAATTAAAGAGAAGACTTTTGTTTTTATTTATCTATTTACTTTTGCAGTACCAGGGATTGAACCCAAGACACTGCGCTTGCCAGGCAAGTGCTTATTCTACTGAGCTATCTTCCTAGCCCCTAAAGAGAATTTTAAAAGAAGCCCTTGCGACGGCCAAATAGCTCAGCAGATTAAAGCGCCTGCAAGCAGGTGCAGGGACCGGGGGTTTGATCCCTGGGCCTGCCGTGCCAGCCCTACCCGCCTCCAGGGTGTGCTGAGATGGAAATTGAAACTAGGTGTGGTGATGCGTGCCTGTAATCCCAGCTCTTGGGAGGCTGTAAACAGGTGGATCACTACGAGTCCGATGTAGTAGTGAGACCCTGAACCCTGTAGACCCTTCCCTAAAATACAAAAAAAAAAAAAAAGAAGAAGAAGAAGAAACCCTGACTTCCACTCCCCGTGGTCCATTTTGCCGACCATGTGCTTTCATTCGCATGCGTCACCTTTTTCTGCCTCTTCCGGTTTTTTCTTCTTACTCTTCTCTCCGTTCCTTTTGCCTTTCTTCCTTCACCCACACATTTCTTCGCATTTTACCGAATATCCCCACAAAGAGAGGGGTGGGGTTTGTTCTTGGGAACGGCCCTTGTTTCTGTCCTGGCTTAGGCGAGATGGTCACTCTTCTAAAGAACTCACCAAGTCCACTTAGTGTCCTTGACGCTATGGGCGGAGAGGTCCAGTGGAACTCGTTTGTAACTAAGGGGCGCAGCAGTTCCGGCCGCGGCAAGCTTTCTGGTGACAGCCAGCCAGCGGGTCTGCACGCCCTTCACACAAGGCCCTGCCACAAGGCCCTGAGGAGCTCCGCGTCGCAGCCCGAAGCCTCCCATCTGCTGGGCAGTTGAGCCACCCGCCGGCCAGCGCAGCTGCAGCTCCTGCGCTCCCCTTAGATCCTGACCTTTTCTTCTTTTGATGCATAAATCATGGATAGAAGGGATTAACCTTTGACCTAGCATCAGAATTTACTAAAATTTGATGTGTGTAACCTTTTGCATTTCACCAAAGCAACCTTTTCCAAAATATGTTATTTATCTGACCCAGATTCCAACATCACATATATAGCAGCTGGCATCGCCACCAAGACGCAGAGGCCCAGCTGGCAGGATACGGAATGACCCCGGTACAATGTACCCACATGAGCCACTTTGTTCCAAAAATGAAATTGGCTGTAATCTGCAGCTTGTGTACCATGGACTCGTACAAAGGTCACTCAGCGGCTGGGCTCGGCAGAGGCCTCCACCCTGGTTCCCCGGAGGATGGCTCTGCTGAGAAGGCAGGCGGATTGCCGCAGTTTATTATGCTCGCTGACTTTCATGGAAAATTGGAAGTTCCTGCAGCCAAACGCTGAACTCGGGCTGTGCTTCTAACTGCAGCCGTGTGCTCGGCGGTGAGAGTTGGGGGGCAGGGACCTCCCTCCGAGGCCTTGGGGACAGCTTTATCTGTTGAAGATTCACAATTACTGTTTCTGGTATAACCCACAAGGGGATCACAACCACCGCTTTCACTTTAGGGCTTATCTCTGCAGTTACAGTTTAGCAAGAGTGACACACAAAGATCGTGCAGTAAACAAGAACTCCACTAGGTGGCTCTGGTGCTCCACTAGGTGGCACCAGGCAGCTCACTCCGTCTCTGTGTTCCAAGGAGAAAGCAAAATAGGAGAGTAAAGTTTAAACTTGTGTGTCTGATTTACTCACTTAACATCACGGGTCGAAGGTGCAGTTGATCAGAGACTAAGCTTCTCTGGAATGTTGAGGATTTCTTTTTAACTCTTGTCCCATGGATACTCTATGGCTACATTTTAATTATTTGAACTTATTTTTGTGTTAATAAAATGCATTAATTTACGAAGCTATGCCCTGTGACCCTCACACTGCCATTTTCTCACGACTCACTTGGCGGTCTTCTCCATACAAGGACATACGTTTCCAAATGAAGGGATTTATTATCCTTTGGGAAGTGTTTCTCACCTCAGAGCAGTCGCCATTCTCATTTTTAATATTCCCAGCCATGGCTTTCATTACTTTCAGTAATCTTTTTAACATATGATTGGTTTGAAAGCTCACCTTATAATCTGTTAGAAAGTCTTGCCATATAGTTTAGAATATCATAATAAATAAAGATAGTGCATAAAATATGTTCAAGTAACCCTGGCTCCAGAACTCATCTCCAGTTCTTAATCCCTCTCCACATTCCCAGTGTCTTTCTGGTTTACATTTAAGATTGTCATAGTGTCAAATGTCCTGGGCCTCTCCCCAGAGGACAAAAAATTCATATAGAAAAAAGGTTTTTAAAAAATCCCTCCAACAAAGCAGCCCAGGTAAATTCCCACAGAGCTAGACAAAGTGCCAGGCTCTCAAAACCCATGACAGCTGTTCCCTTCCCACCATGCTGGAAAAAAAGGCACAAGGACAAGTTCCACATGGAACACCAGACAAATATCAACCCCGCTTGACAAGGTTCCAAACTAGAAGACAAGCAAGGCAGTATTCAGGAACATTGTCAGAGGTCATTAAAATGACTGGGACAGTATGTCTCAAGGGAAAAAAACAGACGCGACCAAATTAAATGAATACAAACTCCAAAGAACCTTAGAATGAACCACCTTCAACTCTAAAAGCTAGATATATTTCAATAATAATTATATGGAAAGTATTTAGCTCTCAAAGATCAACTAAGAATATAGATCTCTAAGATTGTACGAATAATCAGCACGCAGCATTTTCAAAATGTTTGTTGCAGTTAAATGTTTTAAACTTGACTGCTAGGAAAAATATAATTTTTAATATTTGACTGTACTTTGCATAAGTGATAATTAATTCTTGTTTCAGTTAGTACAAATGACTCAGAAATATATACAATGCATTAAAGCATCACTTTGCAATGTTCCACTGTCTCCTACCTGCCCAAGCCCAGACCTCAGAGAAAGAGGTAAACTTTCCAAAAATAGTTCAGTATTTATCCTTCTAGTAATTCTAAAGGGCTGGTAGTACATGTGATATATTTTTGGTGAACTAATGGATATACTTTTGAATAAAATTTTAGAATGCTCTAGCTGGGCACGATGGCGCATGTCCATAATCCTAGCACTCAGGAGACCGAGGTAGGAGGATTGCCACAAGTCAAGGCCAGCCTCAGCCCATAGTGAGCTGAAGGTCATGGCAAGATCCCATCTCAAAAAAATTTTTCACTTAGTATATTCTATGATTTGTTTGTATTTTTGTTTGGGGTAGTTTTGTGTCTTTTTGAGACCGAGTTTCACTATGCAGTTCAGGCTGGTCCTGAACTCACTTTGCAGCCCAAGCTGGCCTTGAACTCACAGCAGTCCTCCTGCCTGAACCTCGTGCATGCTGGGACTACAGGCGCGTGCCACCATGTCCAACCTGTTCTGTGTTCTTTAATAAAAATGAGAATGTACGATCTACATTGTTCTAGTCTTTGCACTTACACATTTGATTTTAATAAATATTTGTCCAATCAATAGCTCTATTAAAACTACCACCAAAGTAGCCCATTAAGTGGTATAACAAGCAAATAAATATTGCCTAGCAACCAAACAGCAATTCCAGAATACCTCAAGGTCTTTACTAAACAAATACTCTGAAGAATGTCTATAATTCTCATAATATTTCTCCATATCCTCAGAAAATTAAAGTAGGAAAAGTTAATTACCATTTTCTTCAGAATCTACAAAGTTTTGTGGGTTGAGTCACTCCCACAAAGCACTGACCCCCAGAACCTCAGAGTGTGACTGAGACGGGCCCTTTAAGGTGGTAATTAAGTTGAATTGAGGTCACTGGAGTGAGCTACAGTACAAGATGAGCATGTCTTTAGAAGGAGAGGAAGTTAGGGTGCAAACACACTGAGAAGGAGGACCCTGTGAAGACACCAAGGAAAGATACCGGCTGCCGCAAGGGAGGCCTCGAAAGAAGGGTGCTGATGCCTTGTCTCAGACTTCCAACCTCAAGAGCCATCTAAAGGAAATTTCTGTCACTTCAACCCCTTCAATTTGTTATGACAGTCTTAAGAAACTAAAACAAAATTTATCTTTGGTCATTAGAGCCTAATAGTAAGATCACAAGTTACAGCTATCATAATCTGCTGTTTTACTCTTTTAAAACAAGTGTCTAAGCCTCACCAAGTGTATTAGTCAGCTCCCATTGTGGGACAAAGCCCACAGCACCTGCAGCTTCAAGCCGCAGAGGCTTATTTGGCTCCTTCGAAGGGTCCAACCCATGCGGCTGAACCAGCTCCATGGTAGAAACTATGACACAGCGTCAGAGTAGGCAAGGGAAAGCTGGTAACCCTTGGCAGGGGGAGGGAGAAGGAGAGACAGACAGACAGACAGACAGACAGACAGACAGAGACACAACAACAGAGAGAAAGACAGAAATAGTGACAGAGATAGAGAAACAGACACAGAGACAGAGAGAGACAGAGACAGAGATACAAAGAGAGACAGAGACAGAGAGACAGAGAGAGACAGAGAGACAGAGACAGAGACAGAGACAGAGACAGAGAGACAGAGAGAGACAGAGAGACAGAGACAGAGACAGAGACAGAGACAGAGACAGAGAGAGAAGAGTCAGGGACAGAATGCACACCTCTATGGCACACCTCCAGTGACCCACCTTTGCCGTCATGGCCTCCCACCCACCAGGACATTCAGCTAGAAATTCATCAGTAGAGAAATCCGTCAATGAGTATAATACTCCAAGGACCAGATCACCTTCCAAAAGTTCCATCTCAAAATACATGAGACTTTCGGAGACATTTTAGACCTCAATTACAATATGAAGCCTCCATCATGCCTATAATAGAGACAAATCATAATTATTAATTCTTCCTGTATTGTAGGATATCAGGGATTGTGAGTCACTGACACAAATACATACAGCTACAGTCAGGCATCATATAACAACAGGAATATGTTCTTAAAATGTGTCATTAGTTTCAGAGTTATACAGTCAAAGTGTATTTACACAGTGACATCACTAGGAGACACAATCTTAAGGGACCACTGTTGCCTATGGCCATTAAGAATGTGGCCTCTTAGGAATCACATGACTGTGTAACGTGTCTCCATCAAGTGGCACAGTGTCGTGAGTGTAAGTGTCCAAGTGTATCAGTGAATTCCAATAACACCCTCTGACAGAAGCAAAATCACTCCTTATTACTTGTTCATGAAGGCATAGTAAGGCTTGAAAACTTGCCTTGTTACAAAAGGATATAGTTATGTACACACAAGCACTTTATAAAACAGAAACATCATGAAAAAGTAAGAAAATTCATTTTAATTAATTATACTAGAGTCCTTAATAAATTAGCTTTCTATGAAAACTATCTCATAATTGGAAACCAATATTATTTCAATGCAACTATAGCTGATTTTGCCATTTTGAATTATATTCCTTTTTAATAGAGCTGAAAAGAATATGCTAGATTTCCATTAGGAAGACTAAAGATCATTTTAATGTAGTTAGTAATATATTTATTTCACAGGGCAAATTAATGAAGTAAAGTTAGTCTTAATTAGATTTTTAAGGGTTGAAAGTATTCCATAATTCACAGCCTTATCCTGCACAACATTCATCACTCTTGCTTTCAGCACTTAGCCCAAGAATTGACTCCTTAAATACCAAAATCTATCACAAGTGAAGAATAAATGTCTCCTGCAGCTCACTGTTTCCTTAGCATATTTTTATGACAAAAATAAAATTTTAATAACCAAATAATGAGAATAACAGTAGTTATTACACTGTGTACCATCTTTGAAGTAGTTACTTGGTACAAGACATAAACTAAAAAGATTCTTTACAAAACCGTTCAGACCAGTAGTGATCATCCTGTCTCAGCCTCTCTATTGCTAGGATTACAGGCATGCATCACCATTCCCAGTTCCAGTGCTGGCACAGCATGTGGTACCGGTGATCAAACTCAGGACCTTATGTTTGGCAGGCAGGCACTTACACCGCTGAGCTATCTCCCCGGCCCTTTTTATATATTTCTGATGTTAGTCATCTATCTGTGGGATAGCTAACAATTTTTCTCCATTCTGTAGGTTATCTACTCTTGTTTGTTTCCTTTGCTGTGCTGAAGCTTTTTACTTTTAGATAATCCCATTTGTAGATTCTTGGTATTATCTCTTGTGCCACTGGAGAGCTGTTCAGAAAGTTGCAAAACTCTTTCATAATTGGTGGCCATCTCCTAACACAAACACAATCAGCATTCCTCAAAGAACTGGAGAAAACTATCTTAGAATTCTTATAGAACCAGAAGAATTTTTTTATCTCCTCAATTTCTGTTTGGTAACTTTTCATAGACTCAGTTCTCTGCTAAACTGGTCATTTATGTTTTGTATTGATTAGCTTAGGTAGATTTGTATTAGTGTCTTCTATAACTCACTGGTCATTTTGTTTATTTAGTCCATTGTCTGCTTCATTAT
>NDGN011534306.1:0-15815 GCA_002564285.1 Tympanoctomys barrerae
GTGCTTTGCCAAGCTTGTTCTAAGTAGGTGCTTTAGACCACTGAGCCATCTCATCAGCCCTTAATTTTTTTTTAAATGTTTATTTGTAAAATTTGTTAGTATAGATTTATTAGTAAAGATGATGTCAGAAGGGCTAGTTACTCTGGATTTTCCTGGCTCAAAGTTTATTTTTGAATCCCAAAACTGACTAGCAGTCAGTTGTTCAATTTCTTTCTTTTTTAAAAATTATTTTTTATTTTTTAAAGAGGGTACAGGGGCCAGCCAAATAGTGCAGCAGATTAAAGCACCTGCAAGCAGGCGCAGGGGCCAGGGGTTCAATCCCCAGGCCTGCACAGCCCCTGCCCTTGGGGCATGCTGAGACTGCAGTTGAGACTGCACGTGGTGGTGCGCATCTGTAATCCCAGCATTTGGGAGGCTGTAAACAGGAGAATCACTACAAGTCCAATCTAGTAGTAAGACCCTGAACACCCTGCAGACCCTTCCCTAAAATACAGGAAAAAAAGAGAGAGAGAACACAAATTTTTTAGAATTAAAACAGAAAAAAATCACATGACACAGAATTTCACTTAACAAAGTAATATAAATTTCACAATATTTGTTGTAATACATAGTGTTATCTTCCAACCAGTTGGTCATATTACCAGATATCAATTTTTTTTTAAAGTGGCTGTGGCTGAGTCCATTATTTGCTTGGTTCCTACATTCTTCATTAATAGAATTCTGCTAACTAGGATTGTCAGATTTAGCTATATAAAGAAGAATGAATCAATGTTTTATTAAAGTATGTACAAAATATTGCACACAAGATCCCTACTTACACTTGAATTTCAGATAACTTGACAATGGTTAGTGTTTCATAAATATTATATACTTCTATTAAAATGTTATTTACCTGAAAACAATATAATTGGGAATTCCTTGTTAGGCAATTCCATGAAATACTTACTTTTCTATTCAACTAAGATTACATTTCCAAGCCTCAGATTATTATATCATCAAGTTCCACCAATGAGGTAGAAGTTTATGTTGAGTGAAATTTCTAGGAAATGACCTTGAAAGAGAAGGAGGTAAACTCTTCTTTCTTCACTCCATCGTGCACATTGCTATCAGAGAAAATATGACAATGGGCAGAAGAGAAATCTTAGGTTGTAAGGAAGAGAGCATACCATAGCTCTAGTAGGGAAGTAAGGGGCTGTGGTGCCTGATAGCATCATGGTGTTAATAGGCCAGCCACATGCAGCCTCTTTGTAAATGGAGGAGGTGGGTGAGGGATGGAGGAAGGGGATGGGAGAGCGAGGGGCTTCTGTCTCCTTTAGATAATCATTTCTTCTGTTATATCCAATTAAATCTAATTCTAATGGAAATAGTAGTTTACATCCTTAATGATTTATGAGCATCCCAAAATTAAGATCTGTAGAATAGGAAACTCTGTAAAAAAACAAAGCACTTGAAAGATTCACGAATGCTCATAGCCACACAGATTCTCATTGTCCCTCTACTTTCTCTCACATGTAAACAGATTCCCTTAATTTCTGAAGCCCTTCTAACTTCCTGTCCTGCTTTCCTCTCAGTGGTTATCCTTAGCACTACAGAAAACAAAATGATCATGACATTTGGTGTTGTAAAGCATGAACACCAGGATAAATTACGATTAGCAATTTCAGTGAAAAGGTTGAGTGACCACCTCAATAGAAGTACTTGGTCAATACTTTATGAATATACTGTCAGGGGGCGGACATGAGAGGAATAAATTAAAATAATTTAATATTCTTTGGAAACACATAAAAATAAATTTGAAACAATAAAGAAACCTTGTATAAAGTGGAAGAGATCAATATATGATCCCCTGAAATTTTCCCAGGTCGGAATATTTTTTATGCAAAATTCATTGCTCTAAAGGGCAATGTCAAATTTTTCTCCGTGTTTGAGACTTGCCAACTTCAACATTTCTCTTGATGCCATGAAAAATGTTGCCACTGGCAGACATTCCCCATAAGTAGGAAGGCAAAAATAGTGTTAAATAGTGGAACTATGGGAACAGGAGTCTCTAAATACTTATTAATGTATTTTTTCAGAATCTTTGATTAGGAGACTTAAAGTTTATTCATTAAAGAGGATAGAAATATAAAGAGAGGAGATGAACAGAAGATGTTCAAAGGTAACAAAATCAAATTTAAGGCTAAAAGAAGACATTCAGAAGGTTATAAAGTATGCAGTTTGTTATAATAAAAACACAACCATCACTGGTAGCCTTTGCAAAGATTAGAAATTTTACTGTGCTTAGAATCTGTAATGAATTGACTCATTTTGTTCTAAAATCTATCTTCCCTTAGGGCCTCGGAACTTTACTTATTTGGAAATAGGTTCTTTGCAGTTGAAATGAGTTCAATTGAGGTCACTCTGGTTCAGGTGGTCTCTGAATTCAAAGACTGGTGTCTTTACAAAAAGAAAAGAGGACCACAGAGATACATATCTGTGAAGGAAGCAGGGATGCTGAATGATACTGGCAATCACAGAAACTAGAAGATGGATGTAGACAGTTGCCCTCAGATTACACCCCCCGCCCCCGTAGGAATCAGGCTGGCTAACATCTTGATTTGAGACTTCTGAAGAGACAACTTAATTCTGTCTGATGAAACCATCCAAGTATTGGTGCCCTGTTATGACCACTGTAGGAAACCAGTTTCTCATCTGGTGCCCTTACCTCAGAATGCAACCATTTGCAAAGGCTACCACTGGATCATGCAGCACTCAGAGAATCGTGACGCTTATTTTTCAGTTTCTTTGTGTCTTCATCCACGGATCCTATTGACAAGCAATTTTTTTTTCCACAGAATCTTTGTTTGTTTAATAACCTTTTGTTCTGCCTGCCAAGTTGGGATGACTGTTAAATTATGGCTTTTGTTGAAAGCTTAGTTGCTTATGTTTGTATTTTGTGGCTTCGATGCCTGTTTTATTTTTAAAAGAAAAGAAAGTAAAATAAAAGGAAATGAAGCACAGCAAAATTTAATCAACATTTCAAGGTCTCTAATCCTCTCCAAATACAATAACATGATCAATGTGACCTACATATGCTGAGCATGTGGGATCAGATATATAGTATAAAAGGTTTGCACACAATCCACCCTTGACCTAACCAAGAGGGTTTACCATTGTTTCTTCCTCACACTGACACTCTATTGGGGGAAAAGAGTTGTATTCTTTTACAAGGGTAAAATCTATGATCTGCTGTCTGATGGACACTGAGGGTCTCTTTGGAAAATATTACTCCACCTTTTTTTCAAAACAGCACTGAGAAAATCATTGCTTCCAGCTAGACTGAAAAGACAAAAGAATACTGGAGATGTCTTTGAAATTTAATGAAAAGGCGCATTGCATTTTATATATTTACATAAAGTGATAATAAATCAAATATTAAACTTGCAGAAATAGTGATATTGATTGTATAAGTATTCTGGGTAATTTTGTTTCAAACAACTGAATCAGAACTTCTAAAACCAGACCTACTGAATTTAGAAGGGTTTCAAGAGGAACCTGGGGAATTCTTACTTACCAAACATTCAGAAATTTAATATTTTTGTGTATAGAATTATTTTAGAATTTTTACTGTCATGAGTTCCTTAATAATGATATCTTGAGGGTAAAGTCTGAGAAGATAGTGGCAGAAAAAATTTTAAACTAACTACTCCTGTAAAAACAGGCAGCTCAACTAGATAGGAAACCCATAAACTATGGTTGACCTTAAACTCCAAAATACATGTAGTATACAAAATACAAGGGTATGAGCCATGCTGATAGCTATTGGGTCTCTGGGATCTCAGGGGCAGTGAGGAAGGAGGCAGAAGGGCCAAAGTCGCCGAGGGCTTAAGGGCAGGAGAACTGCAAATGTTCCTCTTGTCCCAGCACCACTTCTAGTTACTGTGCTGTTTTGTGATGCATTGCCAATTCTCACCTGGGCTCCGAAATAAATTTAACCTGCTAGCTTGGGTGATGCCAATGGAGGAGATTTGTCTTTGAGCAAGCCTCGGGATCTAATTACCAATAATCAGAAAAACTGGAGAACAGGAAACATGTTGTATAGAACTATAGATATATAGCCCACAATATCTTGAGTTTGGAAAATCGTCCAAGTCAAATGTTCTCATTTCTCAAAGAAAAATAGAAGAAAAAGAGAGTGGGAAAATACATTTATTTTAAAAGATGTTAGAAACACTTATGACTGGTTAAAAGGAGCAAGTCTAAATTATGATATCCAAGGATGCATACTTATAATAACAGCAAAAGCTACAGAGAAATTCAAGGAAGTGTTCTCTGTAAAATCTGAGGCACTGGTTACATTTTGGGGGTTAAGAAGGGACTGTCATTGGGTTGGGATACACTGAGAACTACCATAAAGAGCCTGACTCCTGTTCTGATGATTGTTGATAGCATTCAGGCCCCATTCCTACCTCTCTACTGCTCTGTCCCACAACTGGGCAGCTCAAGCCCATGTACTCTCTCCTTTGATTTCATACGGAAGGTCAGACCACACAATTTATATCAAGGCCTGCTAGGAACCTACTCTCTCTCTCTTACCAGGAAGCTTTATTGTATAAGGAATAAACCTTTTCATCCCCAATTCACGCATGGTTGTTGAGATCATGAGCCTCAGTATCTAAGCCAAATTTCAGGTAGGGGTTGATCCTGGCTCTGTAGCATGACTACAATTAGGTTTCCGAGGGTAGCCAGGCAAGTTCCACTTTGCAACCCACTGCATTTATTAAATCATCCTACATAAAATACAACTAGATGCTAGAAGATAATCAAGAAAACTCCCACAGGCACCCAGAGGACAAAATGAATCATTTGTTTATTATCATTTTGGAGTTTTCTGGACCCAAATAAATTATCTGACAGAGAAAAATGCAATTAGTAAATGGTTTGTTGCAGACAGGGTCTTAGCTGCCTGCATGTTTTCTAATCTCATTTTTCTCCTCTTCTGTGGCAAACTTCTTCCATCTCTATGTGGTTTGGGTAGGGAGTCAATCACAGAGCCCTAGCAGCATCGAATAGAATCCACTCCGGTATTATGGGAGAGTTTTGGCTTGCCTGATCTGATTGATTTCTTTAAGAGACACAGTGGTTGTTCTCAGTGCTCTTTTTTCAAAGCTAAGTTGATCATATTTAGTTATAGTCTTACAGTCGTAGTTGCAGTTATAGTTATGGGCTTTTGTTCCATGTGTCGTTCTGTTTGTCTGTTCTTAAACCAACACCACCCTGCCTCAATTGCTTAGTTTTCATGTAGGTCTTGAAGTTCAGCACAGTGTGTGCTCTGACTTTGTTTTTCTTCAGTAATGAGTGAGCTATCCTGGGCTTCCTGTGTCTTTCTATACAGTGTTGGTATCCACAAAAGGCCTTGTTGAGTTTTTGACTGGGATCTGTAAATCAAATTGAGAACAAGTGACAATTGATAATACCGAGACTTGCTGTCCATGAACAGGGAATATCTCTTCATTTATTTCATTCTTTCATGATTTATTTCATCAGAATTTATTTAATCAGAGTTTTGATGTTTTTCCACATATAGTATACACATATACACATTTTGTTAAACTTATGCCCAAGTTTTTTGAGAAGAAATAACTACTATAAGTGTTCATATATTTGTAATTTCAAATTCCCCTCATTTATTACTGGGGTATAGGAATGTGATTGACTTTTTTGCATGTTAAACTTCTTGGGGTTTTTTGTTTGTTTGTTTGTTTTTTGGTGTGTGTGTGTGTGTGTGTGGCAGGCTCACCCTACCCTGGGGGCAGAGCTGGCATGGCATGTGGTGCTGGGGATTGAACCTTGGTCCCTGCATGTTTGCCTGAGCTTGCCTAAACAGGCGCTTTAGGCCACTGAGCTACCTTGCCTGCTGTGCATGTTAAACTTCTATCTTGCAACCTTGCTGTAATCATTAATTACTTCTAGGATCTTCTAAATTCTTTCAGACTTTCTACAGAGACAATCATGTCATATGTTAAAAAGTAGTATTATTTCTTCCTTTCTTATATACATAACTTCTGTCTTCCCCATTTTCAATTGTGTCTATCTCCATATACAGTTCATAGGAGCAGTTATTTTCTTTTCCCTTTGAAGACACTACCCACTAATTTGTGGTTTTATTATTTCTGTTGAGATCTGCCACCAATTTAATTGTTTCTTCACAGCTAACCTCTGTTTTTCTCTAACTGCTTTTTAAGAGATCCCTTTTGTCTTTCATGTTATGCAATTATAAACATGAATCTAGACTTGCAAGGAACCCTAACTTATATCGCCCTCATCCTTTTGTGGGCATTCTGGCCTCTCTCTGCTCTGAGTAACCCTTGGGAGAGAGAATGAATTTTCTCCTCAGGCTGTTGCCTCAGTGTCACGCTGCACGCTCGGTGGACAGAAATGCTGCTTCGCTGTTAAGCTGTCTTCCCTGGAGAGAATGAGAAGCTCTTGCTCCTTGGAGGTGGCTAGAAGCAGAGCAATCAAATGACACAAGTTGGCTGCCCAAGATGTCCTCACCTGCCATTGGCGGGCCCACAAAGCTATCTCGGCTATTGCACCTGACACAGGAGCCAGGACCATGGGCCATACTGGCTGGGCATCCTTCTGGCAGAGGATTCTGGGAGTTATCAGACTCCCACCCAGTGGTCCCAACCCATATGTGGGACAAAAGAAGATGGGGTTCCTGAATTCTTGCTATCAGTGGACATCGTGCTGTTAAGATTTTTCCACCAAAAAAGGCAAAGATCTACAGAAACTTCCTTCCTCATTCAGAATGTATAACTCTCTGCCTAGAAATGTGTTCAGCCAGGCAGCTGGTCAGAGAAACAGGTGCCAGACTTAGAGTGAAATCTGCAAGTCTGTGCCATGGTCTTCCTCTTCCCTCCCCTATGTGTCTCTACTGCAAGCTTTTATTGTGAAACTCCTCTGGAGAAAATGAAAGTAGACTAAAATGCCATCTAGTGATATGCCATCTACAATTATAATCTGGAAGCATTTGTCCTGCATGTTTAAATTCTTAAATACAAGTTCATAAGGATTCTAATGTTCAAGCCCTTCTAGTTACGATTATCCATTAACACAGCCCTGGTTAGTAACTTCCTCAGTCAATAGAAATGATGAATTCTTTGACCAGCAGTAGATGTATATTCTTATCTCTGGGTTTTGCCTATGATTTTCGTGTCCCCTCCTCCTCCTCATACCTTTCCCTTTGCCATCTGGTCTGAAGTGAGCAGAAGCATCAGCCTCCCATTTGCGTGACAAGTGTCATCTCCCACTCCATGGTTGTAGGATTTCTGGCCTCTCTCTGCTCTGAGTGAACTTTGTAGAAGAGGATGGATAAGTAAAAATGTTCATTCACTTTATAAATGCTTTTGAGCACTTAGTGTAACCCGTCAGGCACTGATTGAAGAGCTATGCATATTAGAGTGGAAAAAAAGCAGACAATATCCGGGTCTATAGAGTATTTGCATTTTAATTGAAGAAACAAAATAAGGTATCTGCAAAAATAAAATAACTACAAACTGGGATGGGTAAGTGTAATGAAAGAATCATAAGGAGTTCAGTCGGAGGCTTAAAAAGCTTTGTTATGTTTCTTACCACAACATATCATAATTATCTGTATTTTCTTTTGTCTCTTCATAAGACTACAAAAGCCTCTAAGTTACAGCCAAGGCTTTCTTATCTTAGTCTCCCAATACTTAGGAGAGAGTCTAACCCAGCAAATGTACTACTGTGTGTTTTGCAGGTAAACATCTGAGTGTTCGTACTGACGGTGAATTAACCAAGGATTGGGGCATTGGTAAGAAATGATTAGACTTTACACAAGATACCTAAAGTACCAAGTATGTCTACATTTCACATTGTTTTATCTCAATGGCATTTTGTGTTTAATCCTCATGTTTCATGCTTTCATTCTATCTTGATTCAAAGCATAGGGTTTACGAGAGAATAATCCAGTTTTCTCCATTATCCTCTAGTCAGACACAGCATACCGAGGCTGGGTACAGATTAAGCCGTGTAACCAGTGCTAGAGGAAGCCATGAAAAGCTTGGCAGTGTCCCTGGAACCCACAGTAATAATGAAGTTCCCTGTTCTCAGGTTTCTCGTCACCTTTCTGTTAGCTGCTGGAACAGCGTGTTTCAGCCCTAGCTGCTCACTAGCTGTGTTTTGTCCTGTCCCTTCCCCCTCTCCCTTTGCTCCCCACCCCCGCTGTCCTTCGTGCTCACTGTGTAATTGTTTCCTTGAATTTCATGTCACGCTGGAGCTTCCCCATGAAAGGGAATTACTGTATGAGAGAAATTGTTCTTTCAAAACTTTACTCTTTTGAAACTGCCTAGCTCTGTAACTGCTCTGTGGCTTTGTAATTACTTTCTTGACCCCTGTCACCATGAGAACGTAACTAAAAATGCCTCATTGTACCATTGTACTAAGCTTCATAAACTGATGAGCACTCACCTACCCTTGTAACGGATGATCTCACCCTGTTTGCTAACCAGAAGATCTGCAAGACCGTTCTGTCTTGCCTTTGTACCTCCTGCTTGTGCATCATACAAGATGAGCCCTACACTACCAGAGATCCTGGTCAGTGCCTGCTGATGTAAATAAATCTGATCCAAATCCCGGGTGTCGTTTCAGTGGTTCTACTTGCTGTTGCATGCAAAGAAATGGGCTCATACAGCGCTGCTATCTCTGAACACACTTTGGAACCCATGGCTTCCAAAGGGGAGCCTATCTTCTTCCAAATTATGTGGCTTCTGCCTTGGAAAAGTATTCATGCTAGTTGAGATCTGAAAGAACAGAGATTTCACCAGCTAGAAAATTGTACTCTTTTATGGAGATTAAATGAGAATAATTTTCACCTCTCACCAATTTTACAATAAAGAGGCTGAAGTCAGAGAGATAAAATAAACAAGTGAGCAGGGTAGTAAACAGCACACCCAAGGCTAAATGCCAGGTCTGGGCAGGGGTGTCCTCTCTCCCCCCATGTGTAGAGATTATATTTCCTTCTCCAAGCCATGTTTTAGCACTGAATGTACAAGACCTTGTCTGAACTTGAGAATCAGAAGTTCATTTTTGGTTCGTCATGATCATAATTCCATAAATATCTATAGGTCATCTGTCAAAAGCATGGATATTGTAAAAAATCATTAAGAGACATGACTTTTAAGCTTGAAAACCTCATAACCAGAGAGGCAACTGCAAAAATATCAAAGCTGGAATCCTAGTATTTATAAAAAAAGAAAAAGAAAGACAAGAGGAAGAAGGAGGAAGAGGAGGGAAAAAGAAGAATTCTGAGGAAGGGAGCATGATTGATCACTAGTGAAAAGTGAATGGTAGAACAGCTGACATTCAGCCCAGGTCTCCAGACTGGACTGGTGCACGGTCCCCAATAGCTCAGCAGTTCTGTTCAAGTAGGGTGAGAACAGTGAGGAGCAATTGCAGGGAAGCACAAGTTGGAGCTCCTGGTGCTGTGTGCTGACTGTATCTCATAGGAAAAGGGGTTGTGAGGTCCACCTCACAAAGAGGGTTGTATAGATCCTGGGAGGTGAGTCCTCAGCAAAGATTTATAGGGAAATTGCAATGGGGAAGCAGAGAGACAGATTGAGACTAAAGCTAGACCATGGACAAACAAGAGTGAAAATAAACCAAATGATGCTGGGCTTTTTTTATGCATTTAGTACAGGGTCTACAGGCTCTCACTACACAGATCAGACGTAGTGATCCTCCTGTTTTCAGCCTCCCAAGTGCTGGGATTATAGGCACATGCCACCGTGTCCAGTCCAAAACTTTTTCTTTTCTTTTTTTAGGTGTTAGGGCTTCTTAAGAAGACTAACTCATGTTGAATGGAGGTGTATGAAAATTGCATAGAACACAGCTCAAAAATCCAGCATACACAAGTGGATACACCATGTATGCCAGGGAGGCAGGATGGAGGAGGTAGGTGGATGAATGAGAAGTAATGTCCCAAGTGTGCTCCCCATTGTGGCCACTAGAATCTTGATCCTCAGAGCCAAGTAGAGTTCACCAAATCTATCTACAGAACACACCCCAAAAAGAACTACCACTAAACTACAAGAGACGTCAGGTGTGATGAGCATGTTTGAAACCAAGATGTGTAACCAGCCAATTTTTACAGAGCCAGCTCTCACTTTAGACAATGAAGGATGCACCACGGGACAATCTAGAAGTGAAAAAGAAATTACAAATATTGCCTTTCCATTTCTGTTGTTATTGTAGAAAAGTTTAAACATACAGAAAACAAAGCTACAGTGAACTCCATGTACACAAATATATTTTTATTTTACTCTTTTGATTCAATTTCATGTCTTATTAATATTTAATATAGTATAATATGTATAATGCATAGAGTACCCCATTATACAATTTACCCACATAGATAGATAGATGATAGATAGATAGATAGATAGATAGATAGATAGATAGATTTGGCATTGTGCTCAAAAATGTTTTGCTTATAAGGGTAAACATGAAAATGTTTAGTGACTATTGTGGCCTTTATCTAGATGTCCCTCAAGACAACATATGCTCAAACGTTGGGCCTTGGGCTTTGGAGAATGGACCACAGGGGCTCTATACTCATCATTAGCACACTAATGAGTTTATTGATCATTAGTGAGCAACAATAAATGAGTTTATTGCACTCTTAGGTCCTGGTCAGAAGATAGGACCCCCGGAGGTGTGGCCCGAAAGGGTGGGTCTTTCTCCCTGGCTCCTCCTTTCACCCCCTGCATCCCTGCAGCCAGGAGCTGAGCAGCTTCTCCTCCACACGCACCCCTGCTGTGCTGTCTCTTCTTGGTAGCAGGCCAGCCTAGGCATGAAATACGAGCCAAAGGAAGCCTCACCTCCTTCAAGACATAAATGCTGGGTAGTTTGTCTCAGGGACAAGAAAACAGCAACACTTAAGCTAACAATAGCCAATAAGCATTTTTATGAATAGCGGAAAGAATAATAATGAATACTTGTTAATATTTATCTGCCCCCCCAAAAATATTTATCTGCACTGAGAATAGTAAAAGTGGTCCCCCCGCAGGGAGTGTTCACTGGACTTGGATTCTGTACTTTTTTTTGAAACTTGTAGAACTGGTGTAAAAACCTGAGCTAGTGGAATCAAATTAGACATTTAATCCTACACATGAAAAGATCTTTCTGAAAGCAAGTACCAGTTATCCTAACACTCTTCAAAATCTAAGCTTACATAACAGTCATATTAAATAAATAGATATGACTTTGGGGAAGTTATTTTGATTTTAAGATTTGTGTTAGCATGTATAACTGAGGAAATTTGAGGAGTCTATAGTCTGTACTATTCCTCCTAACCATAATATTTTATGAGCCATCTCTATGAAACTGTAAATTGTTAACAACAAACACTACTCAATATATGATTTATATTAACTCTATTTTTATTGCAGGCACATTACACATATGGCCTGATATTATATAAATCTTTATCATAGCATCAACATTTATTGAAGACCTCTGCTCTGTGGCAAATGTCACAGAACACTCTCAGGAACAAACGCGAAGAGGACCACATTCTGCGGATTCCATTCATAACTATGTGGTAATCTCACATCACACGGCCTCCAGTGCCCGATCATATCATTGGCCTACTGTCACCCCTTCCCCATGGGAGCCGCTTGGTGTCTGAGGGCTGGGACTCAGCTCAGCTGGCTACAGGGAGCCTCCTAGCACTTCAAGAGACAAGCATGTGAGGAAGATTCCTTTCAGAAAACTGATAGGCTTGTCATGTGCTGCTGCTCAAGCTCTGACTTGCCACAGATTAGCAGGAGAGTCTCCCATACAGGCATGGAACAAGCTTTCTAGTCCATGTCCAGAAACCCTTCTATCCTCCCTCACATTCTGTCCCAGCCATTTCCACATAGTGAGAGCTATCAGATGGTACTTGTAATCGTTCAAGCGCCAAACCTGCAGTTGCCTAGTTGCGGCTGTAATTGTCTTTCTTTTAAATGCTGTATTTCCACCTTTGTGTCATAGAACTTGAGGAAGAGAAGTTACACAGCTTTAGTCTGCTCATCCTAGAAGCTACTAGAACATAATGGTTTATGAAAATGGACTTTGATGTCAGGCAGACATAGAGTTATCTTTTCTACCAAGCATTTGGCTATATGACCCAAGGAAGGCTTCTTTTGCAGAAAATGAGAATAAAAATGTACTTTATAGGTTTGACATCAGAATTAAATCAATTAATGCATACCAGTGCCTTAGAGAACACTTGGTCTCCCAAGCACTAAGAAACTGGATGCAGTTTCTCTCATCACTGGCAACCCCTTTATCGATCATAAAGGTAAAGATTGCTTCTTTTTCCAGGGTCAAATTCATCTTTAAAACTGCTTGACATAGGCAGGAATTGCAAAAGTGAACAGTTGTTTCCAAGTATCAGCGTACAACAGCCACAACACTTACTGCCAAGTAAGCCAGGGAAGTGATAAACCTGAGGCCCGACTACCACTCAGTGCCCCCCAGACAGGACTCACTTGGCCCCTTGCATCCTTCCCTGCCTCTTTCTATAAAGACAGAATGCAGATTTCCAGGCACATTGTTGCAGAGATCTCTGGACTCAACAGTTCAAATACATGCTCAAGTTGTACTAGTAACATTTTCCAATTAACAATATTTTTTAATCTGTGACCTCGGTCATCTCAGTTGAACTAGAATTCACATCTATAATCTTTCCTGTCCTTCTATTTTGTTCAAATCAAAAATATTTTCAATTAATAGGTAAGGAAAATATCATAAATTCTAAATACAGTTTTATTAAATGCTGTTCCTCATTCACCTTTTGAGAGCTTATTGGGTCAGTGGGGTTGGTCATGGAATTGTATAGTATCTACCTTCCCAGGTGATTGAAAATATTTTGAAGAAAGAGAAGCCAAATTGCTTTCATGCATGAATCATAAATACCTGGAGAAAATTACCACCAAATTAGGGGTCTAATGTTGCCCAACTGGACAATACTTAGGAAAACAAATCACATGAGAAACTAGTAATGTGTAAATTGTACTATTTCAATAACTTACCAACAAATATCTTGTGTAAATACTTTGCCTTGGAAATGGCTTCTAGCCTCTTTTTGTGGAAAATAAAGAAAATGCTTGATTTGTATAGAACATAGGCATGAGATGGGGTTAATACCTGAGAGGTCTGGGCTTCTTAACTGTGAACTCAACACTAAGGATCAAAGTGACAACCATCTTGGCACATTTGTAATCCATCGGTGGCACTTTGCACAGAAGCTTGTGGGTTTGGGTCAACATGAACTCAGTATAATCTGGATCAGTGTACAACCTGAGGAGTGAAGAACTGAGTTGGTTGGGAATATATTAAAAACACAAATAAATCTACAAGCATAAAAGTGGAACAAAAACAACCTACTTTTTTCTGAAGTGTCTAAAAGACATATGGTAGGAGATACCCTATAATGGGTCAAAGTTTGAGTCTGGAGTAAGATAGGAATTCCAATCCACACCAGCTTTGAGATTGTTGCAAACTATCCAACCTCATAAGCTAAAGGTTCATCCTCTCTAAAATGGCATTGAATTTCAAAGAAATATTGAAAGAATTAGATAATGAATACATAGTGCCAACCACAGTGTGCAAGATCTTCAAAGCTCTTTGTCCTTGAACATGCTTTGCTAATCCATGACTTTCAGGTAAACATGGACATGTGTGGCAAGTCAGCAAAGATTAATCAGCTTGGCATTCAAAGTAACCCCAGGAGGCTAGTTTCAGAACCAAATCCAACAGGATTTTCTGGTTTGAAGTTCTCAAGTGCTGCAGCACAAGACCATGACAACAACACACACTCCTTCAGAACTTTCCATCCTTCATGACTTTCCTCTTGCTCAAACCAAAGCTTGCTCAGGCTCCCTCAGATCAGCCATTCTGTCCCATTGCCTTGAATGTGGAGTAAGTTCTTTTCAGAGGCACAGGTCGGTTTCACCCCAAGCTATATGTCCCCATGGCACCCCAAGTCACTCAGCCTGGGGGCCAGATTGGAACAGGCTGTGACCCAATTCTTCCACTTGAGTGAAAAGTAGCCAAACAGGTTCTTTGAACTTCCTGTTCACTGTATCCTCATGATGCTTTACTCTGTTCTTCAAGCTTTTTAACTGAGTTCTTTGGAACCACGTTACAGTTTTCTGTTTCCTTCAGGTTCACATATGCCTTCGATGACAGCCACTTCTGTATCCTTTGGTCACTCCACCATGTTTCCAGTCTCAGTGAATATTGTCTCTAAGGGGAAAATTCCCAGCTGTTGAGATACAGGCCTATCATGGGACAACATGGGCTTCTCATCTCTTGCAATCCTCTCACTACAAAAATAGTGGAGAAGTTAGGAGATATATTGTGGCAGGTTTAGCACAAGCTGAAAAGATCAGGTGTCGGGGATTGCTACACATTTACTCATTTAAATCAAGTTGCATCTTACCCTTCAATTCCTTTCAGAAAGAGGGGAAGTGAAGGCAGCTTCCTCTGAGGTTTCCTTCTCTTCCTCCACCCTCTCCCTGAAGGAGTCTTCATATATTCAGAGAAATCCTTCCAGTCCACAACAGATACATAGGCAATGCAAATTCATTGCCAGAGGATTCTGATTCCACTGGCTTTGCTGCTTACTTATTTGGAGTCGTGGTGGCTAGAGACACAGGGCTCAGCATTCGCTAGCTGCCCCCATTCCTTTCCTATCCAGAACATTGCATAGGAACAGAATGTGACCCACAGTACCGAGGACCGAAGGAGCACTGTCTTCCGCCAACCTCCCTACATCTATTTTAAATTATAAAAAGTTTTCAAGGTCAGTGCTTCTTTTTTAATAAGTAAGCACATTAGTTGGTACATTTTAGGTGTATACAATGATCACAGTCACATAGGTTATTTGTACCTGTGCATGATACAACATGATTCTTTTTTTTTCCCCATTCCCCTACCTTACCTTTAAACCCTCTTCCCCTCATTTTTTAAAAGCTTGGTTTCCATTTTTTCCTTCTTCTCTCATCATTTTTTCCCTTCCCTTCCTTCTTTTTTCCCTTCCCCCACTTTAGCTCGCCTTCCCAAATAAACGTTTTCTTCCTATTTCACAGTATCTATTATACATTTTGGTCCTTATTTACACTTTCGGTTTCTCACACCAGAGAAATATGGATGTTAGACTTACTTCACTTAAGAAGTGAAATAATCCAATATAGTCCAGTAGGATAGATATACAGCCACTTTCTCTTAATTCAATGTGAAGAAAGATTTGTACTAATAGCGTTTAGGCAGCATATTATGTCTACATCTTGTACTATGAATAACTACTATGAAGACAACAATGTGCAATGTGTTAATTATTATAGCTGTCCTACTATCCTGTTTGAAACTGTCTCATTGCTATTTATTTCTCAATAAAATTAATTTTAAAGAGAGAAGTGAAATAAAGGTGTTCTTCAGTAGTGAAAATGGCCAAGGCTGTTACACACTTATAGTGCAATCCCAATTAAAATCCCAGCAGGGTATCTCACCAAATTAGAGAAAACAGGCCTAATATTCATTTGGAACTAGAAGAGACCTAGAATAGCAAAGGCAGTTCTGGGAGATGAAGGCCTCCCCACTTTTGCTGCTCTGATTCTTTCCTTTTGTCCTCCCTGCCTCAGCGTGGACACAAAGCGAAAGTCAAAGGGGGACGACACTCAGGCACCAGCTCGCCTCGCTTTGATGAATGTCCATTTTGTATCTGTGTATTCAAAGTGGTTAGGATAGATATATAGTTACCTTCT
>NDGN011534314.1:3135-14546 GCA_002564285.1 Tympanoctomys barrerae
TTAGACAGTTTCAAATCAAATCACTAGGACAGTTTCAATAATTAACAAACTGCATACATTCTTAGTGGTTAATTGCTGTACAAATGTATTTTTAATTTTTGAAAAGTGGTTTCTTTGTTTTCACATATCAGGGGCTGGGGATTTGGCTCAGGGGTAGAATGCTTGCCTAGCAAGCTGGAAGCCCTGGGTTCGGTCCTCTGCACCAAAAACAAAAAATAAACCTCCCCCAAAAAACAATTCAGCCAAAAAAATACAGTAAAATCAAAAAAGGCCAAAAACAAACAAGGCAATTGTTTTCACATATCGCAGTTCCCAAATTAGAAAATCCTTCTATTCTATATTCTAGTTTGGAAAATATGGGGATGTGATAAGGAACATGAAGGGAGTGAGTAAATGTTTTCCTTTTTCTGATATTGGGGCCTCACTGATATGAGCCCGGTCTCATACTCCCGGGCTCAGCCTTCCAAGTCACTGAGATACAGGTGGGAGTGGCTCTAGATAATGCTCTATTAGATGGTTAGCTACATATGTGCATGCGCACACATGCACTCTCTCTCTCTCTCCCTCTCTCTCTCTCTCTCTCCCCCCCCCTAATTTGAACTGAAGGGAAACAAAAGACCTCCACACCAGCCAGTTTCTTTCCCTTCCTCCCTGGAAACTGAACCCAGGGCCTTTACGCTGAGTTACATCCTCAGCACTTCTTACTTTTTGAGCTAACATCTCACTAAGTTGCTAAGTGGCCCAGCGGCTCACACTTGCCACCCTCCTGCCTCAGCCTCCCAGGAACCTGGTGTACAGGCAGGCAGCACCATGCCTAGCTGTGGCCAGTTCTCTTACCCCATGTTCCCAAGCCCCATCCTTTGTTCTCCCTGTCCTGGGCAAGCACTGATCCTGGCTCTGACCACGCCAGGACCTTGGACAGCTTGCTCATCTCCCTGCACCGCAAGCCTGTGGAGCCCAGGAATTTGAACAGAACTCTCCCCATCTGGGGGCTGAGAGAAAGCCGGCTCCAGCTGGCTGCAGGAGCAGTGAGCCCAGAGCAAGCTGGAACCTGATAAATACTAGCCGTGACCCGCAGCCTGCCGGCCTGAGGTTGCGCTGCCTCCTGCAGGACAATGTTTCTTGAGTGACTGCGTCATCACGTAGACACATGTGCACCCTGGGCGACCCAGGCGGTGGCTAGTTTTTGTTTGTATGTTTGTGGTGGGGTTTTTTTTGTTTTGTTTTGTTTTGTTTGCGGAACCAGGGATTGAACTCAGGCCCTTGTGCTTGCCAGGCAAGCACCTATTCTACTGAGCTAACTCCCCGGCCCCTGTATGTTTGTGTTTTGAGACAGTCTCACTACATAGCCCATCCTGGCCTCCACCTTGTAGTGACTGTCCTGCCTCAACCTGCCAAAGTGCTGGGATTATAGACACCTGGGCAACTCTGGCTGTTGCACTAGAAGCACAAGCTGGGGAGTCCTGGGGGAGTGCCTCCGCACCTCTCTCCAGCGCCTGACAATTCTCTGGCCTTCAGGAGGCCAGGTCCGCACTGCATGGGGTTAGGATCCACTCACTGCAGACACCTAATGTTTGCTAATCACATTACAAGGATCCAAACACAGCCACACGCGGAGGTGGGCTGAGTGCTTCTGCATCTATTGTTTTTCTAGGGAGACAAAGTTCCTTCAGCCTGAGCCAACCACGTCTACTGGCTGCCCCCCACCCACACACACAGCAGGGGGTACATTCTGGGGCCAGAAGTGAAGATTTGAAGAACAAATCCTCCAGAAATGGTGAAGGAAGGTGGGCTTCTTTCCTCTCGGGGTGAGCAGGTGACAATGGCTCCAGCTCCCAGGGTGCAGCCCCTGGCAGCCGCCCATGGTTGGAGGCCTGGATCCCAATAAGAACCTGGCGTGCCACAGGACTAAGAAGCACCTTCCCATGGCCATTGTGACTTGGCTAAAATCTTGCTAAGTGCCCCTTCCTGGCCCCTGTTTGTGCAGAGAAGGTTGAGAGCGGGTGGGGCCTGTATTTATGAAGGCTGAGTCTGCAGTGGGGCCTATTTCCCCTCAAAGCCAGATGGGGGCGCAGGTGGAAAGAGCGGCTCCTCCAGGCCACCAAGCATCAGCACTGGCCGGCACAGCCTGGGGTGACTCCTGGTGGCAAGCCCTCCGGAGCCCCTCAGAGCAGCTGGGGTGCTTGCGGGGGGGTTGGGCATGCATATGTGTGGCGCACTGCGCCCTTATTATCCGGCAGAGGCCAGGATCCCTGCCACACAGGGCTAGGTAAACCGGAGGCTGGGGAGGAGCAGGCAACCCAGATGTTCACAGAATCTGGCTCTCTGGGCAGGGTAGGGATGCAGGTGGGGAGGGACACGCATGCACACAGTGCTGTGGGGCGCATGGGGGGGCCCCTACATCAGGAAAGCTTCCTGGAAGAGACCTCTGAATGAGACTCAGGGAACCATGTGAGCCACGGGGAGACTTCAGATTCAGGACCAGTATGCACTTCCAGAGCTGAGGAAGGTCTCAGGGCTCGTGGCCACCTCCCTGATGACTACTCAGGGATCTGCTCAGCAGCCTGAGGGATCCTGGGTGCTGGGACCCTGCTCACAAAGGAGACCTGGCAACACTGTGCTGGCACTAAGGCCGAGATGGAAGTCAGGGACCTGCATTAGCCAGCCCTGCATCTGGCACTGATGGGATCATAAGGGGTACAGAGATGGCACCTAAGTAGCTGGTGGGTCCCACTCCCCTTCCCTGACCTCAGCAGACATTACTAATTGATTGCATCACTTCACCCTGAGTCAGCCCAAAGCTGCAGACAACTGGCCATGACTTATTAGTCAGTTGCTACCCTGGCGAAACCAACCTGCATTCTTGAACCAGACATAGACAGGACCCAAAGGCTGGGGTGACTGAGTCAGCAGCCTAGTGGGAGGGCAGTGGTCACAACACGCAGGAGTTCCAACAGCAGCAAGGTAAAGGGCAGGGCAGGGGTGGCCAGGCCGGCTGGGCAGAACCGCAGGCAAGGAAAGTGGAGGTGACTCAGCTTGGCAGGGCTTTACTTAACAGAGCACTTTTACTAAATGCCCTAGACGGGCATCCAGGACTCACTTCCACTCCAGCGGGCAAAACAGGGCCCGAGCCGGTGGACGCACCTGGCACCATGGCCTTCGGACCACCTGGCAGGCCCACTGACTTGCTCGGAGCTGATGGCCCCGCTTGCGGACACAGGACGACCTCAGCTCTCCTGCAGGCTCATCCTGCACAAGGAAAGCAAGGTGTCTGGCCACTGGCTAAGGACCCAGGAAAGGGGAGCCCTCATTTGTGCACCTGCTGGTTTCTGGGTCGGGTACACACTCCCACTATAACACCCCTGCTGGGTGCCACAGATTCCCATGGCCACTGTCTGGGCCAGGAGCGGTAGCACCAGCAACTGAGGCTGGCCTTCCTGCTCCGTGTCTCTCCTTCCTTCCATCTTCCCTTCCTTTATTCCTCTCTTCCCCCTCCTCTTTTTGGGACTGAGATGAAATTAATCATGCCCTTTACCACAAGCTATATGCCCAGCCCAGTCTCCCATATCCTTCGTAGGTGGCAGGTTTTCCTTTTCTTCAGCCTCCTGAGCAGCTGGGGCTACAGGCCAGCCTTTCTTCCTGTTGCTCTCAAGCAGAGAGACACTGAGAACCATCGCTGCCCCACTGAGCCTCAGCAGGGTGCGTCTAGGGTCTGTGATTGGCTCCCTGCAGCCATCCATCCTGAGACCCTGCTGGCCTCTGTCCCTCCCCTCCCAGGTCCTTCCCTCCCCTGGGGCCCACAAACCCTGATGGACCCTGTTGTGCAGGAGGTGAGGCCTCTCTCAGGCCCATGCTGCAGCCTTTCTAGGACCCGCTGGTAAGCTGGAGGGACTGGGGCGCCAGGGCTGCCCCTCACAGTACTGGGAGTGTCAGCGCTCTGCCAGCTCCTCCACCTTCACTCTGGGCTGGAGAATTGCAAATGACCACAACTGTCAGATGAGGGCAAGGGGCTCAGGCGCTCAGACCTCAGGAGCCTGTGACTAGGAGCCCATGCTGGCCCTGTCCACCTCACTGCCTGGCCCCGCTGGCCTTGAGACTTTGCAGTGACCACTGTACACTGCAGCTGGAGGCCCTGAGTGGAGAGCAGCAGGGCCCTGGATCCTCCAGTCCTTTCCCCAGCAAACCGCCTTGGCTGGTCTGGTGACTGGGAAGAGCCTGTCGCCCCCTAGTGTCTAGGCAGCAGCAGGGCGCAGGTGGCTCCCTGGGGTGGGGGGACTGTGAAGGCCAAAGCAAAGGGGGGCAGGGGGAGCAACCACTCCTCAGGAGGGTCCCCAGGGGTGGATTCTGATTATTCATGAGAAGCTGGTCATCCAGTTTTTCTGTGAAATTTGATTTTTTAATATCAACCATATATATATCTAGTCCACAAAAAAATGTATACACTCTCAGGAAAAATGTCTAGAAAGCTTATGGCCACTACTTTGAGCACCTCTTGTAATTGTAGAGGTCAAATTAAATAAATTTAATATTAAAACATTGTTTTTCTTTTCCTGAAGTGTGCATGCATTTTTATGGCAGACTCCATACATATACATAAATATATGTGAATTTTTTGGAGACAGGATCCATGTAGCCCAAGGTGGCCTGAACTCATGACTCTCCTGTGACTCTATATTAAAAAAAAAAAAATTACAAATATTTCCAAACCACTCGGTGACCTCAGCTTGGGTCTAAATCTCTGCAGAGCCCGGAAGTCTCCCCTCTCTGCTGAGCCTGGCTGCCATCCTAGTCCTCCACGAGGCTGTGTGCACCCTGGAGACCACCCCTGGGGCCCCGTAGCAGGCCATCTCTCCACGCTGCCCGAGGCATACCCTTGCATGGCGTCCTGGCTGCAGCCTGCCATCCTTGCCCACATGCCCCACTCCCTGTGCTTGCTCCGCACCCTGCTCCTAGTTTGTGGTTTGTAGGCTCCCCGTACCCAGACTCCCAGAGCCTGGCCCCTGCACTGCCTCTTTGCTGTGACCACACCTGTCGCTGTCTTTCTAGCCAGCCCTCTCGGCACCTAGCCCAGCTCCTCAGGGGGCCCTTTCCTCATATTCCCAGAGCCCACTGGGACCCACGCCCATGGGTCCTGTCACCCACCCAGCAGGGCATCCACGCCTCTCCCACCACGCCCTCGGCCATCTGACTGGAAAGCAGCTGTGCCAACACTGACAACGGGGGCACATACCACTGACCTCCAGTGGAAGCTGGGTTTCTGAGGAGAGGGTGCTCTCAGTGTGGCCCTGCTCTGCTCTGTGAGGTCCAGAGTCCCCAACATCCCTGTGCCCACGCCCCAGCCAGCCAGGGCCAGAGCCTAGAGCCCCGACCTTCTCTTCTTGGGATGGGCTCCTGCTGTGGCCTGGCCTGGCTGGGGCATCTGACCCTGCCCTGAAGCCCAGGCTCCCACTAAATGGGAGTGCAGGTCAGGGGGGTGCTGTGCTTGCCCAGAACAAAGCCAGAGGCCCGGCCTGGCAGCCAGGACACCCCTTGTTGTTCCCTTACTTGGAGGAAAAGTCACATATGCACGTACACATGCATGTGCACACACAGTCACCACTCCAACTTCCCGGCCTCCAGCTCCTGGACCTCATGCATACCACAGCTTGGGGATTTGGTGCCTCTGCTTCTCCAGTCCCCATAAGGCTCCTTGTCGCCTGCGTCCAGCTGCTGCTCAGCACCACTGACCAGAGTGCCCATGGCCCCTCTCACCCATTTAAAACTAAGGTCCTGGAAACTAGCGGAGATAACATCATCTGACACAGTGAGTACACATTTAATGCCAGGACTATACACTTAAAATAGACAAAGGCAAACATATTTAACCCCCAAAGCAGACAAAACCGCACACCCGGCTGCTAGCCCACACCAGCCCCGCTCCAGCCACTGGCTTTTCTCCTGCCTCAGCCCTGGAGGGCGCGAGCCCCAAGAAGGTAGAGCTTAGTGTACCTGCCGCACTGGGAGCGGCCCTCAGCACACGCATGTCCAGGGTCTGCCACGGCACACACAACTATGGGAGGCAGCCAGTGCTTTTCCAGTGACCTCAGCTCTCTGCCACCATGGGCAGCTCAAGTGTCACTGACATCTGGAGGGGTCCCCAAAATGGCCCTGTATTTCTGGACTGTGGCTGCCAGGGCAGCCTGTCAGGGGCATAGCAAAGGAATGAATGTGGCGAGCAAGGAGGCAGAGGGGTTACCCAGAGGGCCTTAGCCTTTGGGCCGGGCGTCCTCATTTGTAAATGGGGACAGTTGCCTCCCTGGGGAATCATGGACAGCAGACAAGCCAGAGGGGCTGTGTAAGGCCAGCACGCTGGAGCTCAGGGCCTCAGAGCTTTCCCAGGAAGCCTGGCCTGCACCCAGCTCTTATCTTCGGAGCCTAAGCCTGAGCCACCCTGCTCTTCCCTTCCCAACTCTGGTCTGTATCCACACACTCCAAATGCTGCAGCTACGAAAAGCACACTCTGCAGACCTGCCTGCAGAGGGCGCCCCAGCCCCACGGGAAGCACTCTGCCGCCTGCTCTTTTGTGCAACTGAAGTCAGTATTGCTTTGTAGATGAAGGGGCCCCTGAGACCTTGCCCCATCTCAGCCAGGAAACTCACAACTGGCAGCATTCATCTCATCCAGAGAATGCAGCCCCATGACCTGCAGCCCACCACCCAGGGCACGTGCTTGTGCCATGGTTAGAACTCAGTACCTCCCCCTTCCCTGTCACCTACAGGGGACCCCAGGCTGACGGAGATGAGCAGCGTGCGGTGCATGCAGCTGGGATCTCAAGGATGGTCATCCAGGAACTCAGGCTGGCATTCTAGGGTCCCTGGGGGTGAGTCAGGGAAGGAGAGGCCCCTGCAGAGCCCTCTGTGCTCATGTGGCAGCGACAGCCACCCTGCTGCTGGCCTTCCTTGGAGGGCTCCTGGCCTAAGCCACTCCATGAGCAGCTGTCTCCCTGCCCTAGCCACCTGTGCCCGGCCTGCTGTGCTGTCTGGCCTGGGCTCTGTCACCCTGTTGATTCCCCAACCCAGGCCTGGCTTCAGCCTTCCACTGTGACTTCCACAGAATGTCCCTGTGACCTGGGCCCAGAGGGCAGAGCAAGTTCTGGGATGCAGGTCAGAGGCCATCTGTTGACCTGGCCCAAGTCACCTGGCAACCCCTCTAGGTGGCGCTGCCTCTCCAGCACCTGGTGTGGAGCTACACTGAGCACACGCTGATTCCCTGGGGCAAGCGCATGTGAAACCTGCAGGCGCTTACTGCCAAAGCAGATGCCCAGGCAGCAGCCAGCCTAACCTCTCCCTCGGAACCCTAGTGGCCTTGGCGACCATCTGCGTGGGACAGGAAGTGGAGCTAGGCGGTGATGGCCACTGCATCCAGCAGCAGGGCCCACAGGGCTCCATGCATGCCCACAGCAGGCTGACTTGGGCTTCATGCTTACACCCTTGGGTCCCAGCTACTCCGAAAGATCACTGGAGCCCAGGAGCTTGAGGCCGGCCTGGTCAGCAGGATGAGGCTGCATCCAGCAGCAGGGCCCACAGGCATAGGACATGTCTGGTCCTGGGCCACAGTTCTGAGGTCAGCTCTGTGCAGCAACCACCGTTGTGCAGGAGGGCACCACCCTGCTCTGTACTCAGCTGCCAGGTCATCGGCTTGCTATGAGCCTTCGAGTCCCAGCTACACGAGGTGACAGGCAGGTAGGTGTCTTGAAGCTCAACTAGGAAGGCAGGTTGAAGACACTGGGTCTGCCAGGAGGCCTGTGGAGCAGGCATGCAGGTGAGGCTTTGCTTGGGCTGCTCTTCTGTGGAATGTGGCTTCTGACGGCGGAATGGCATCTCATCTCCTGGGCTACCACATGGGTGGCTCCACGGGCTTGTCCTGCCCACCTGCCCTTGCGAAGGTCTGAGCGTGTCTTCTTACTGCATTTCAGTGGGCATCAGGACACCTCACCTGGCTTGTGGCTCCTGCACTGGGGGCACCAGCTGGGCACTGCACATCTTCTCCCAGGGCCCCGCCCCACCTGGGTCCCCAGGCCCTGGGCTTGGTCTGCTTCGAGACAAACCCAGTTTTCCCACTGCCACTTTGCTTGTGCCAGACTGCCTGGCCCACGTGTCCTGGGTAGTGAGCCACCTAGTACTGTCTGTCTGTCTCTCTCCGGGCACCTCAACCCTCCATAGCACAGCAGTGTGACAGGCAGACCTACAGCTTGGTGTTCAAGTGGAAGGGCGGTGGTGCATAGGTTGTGACAGGTGGCACGTGCCAGGCAGGCAAGGCTGGGCCGAGTCTGTGGCGAAGGGCACTGTCAAAGGATGCAGAAGGGAGGTGCATCAGGCTGGTGGCCATGGGCGAGTGGCTGGTTGTGGCCAAAAAATGGGCTGGAAAGGCGGGGATGACCAGGGGGCTGAAGGGCGGCGCTGCCTGGCCCTTTAGTGGATCTGGGGCACTGGCAAAGCCGAGCGGGCAGCGCAGCATAGTGCCCCGGTGGGCCTCCGGCGGGGCTGGCCCCAGCAGGCAGGAGACAGCCATGCCAGGCACCGTGGGCTTCACCCCATGATCTTTGGTGTCCACCTCCTTCAGTAAAGGAGATACTACCCGTAGTTTTTTGCCACCATGGGCAAAGCCCTCCTCATCCAGGCTGCGCTTGTTGCTCAGGCTGGGGTTGCTGGGGATGGTGGGAAGGGGCATAGGACTGTTGGCAGGGACTTTGGCAATAGGGGACACCCAGCAGGCTTTGGGCTTGGGGTAGAAGCTACTTTTTCTGGAGCTACCTTTGTGGAAAGCAGAGGGGCTGCTGGCATCCCCGCCCCACACCAGTGGAGGGTCTTTGGCAGAAAGCCCCTCCACTCTGCCTGGGGGCCCCAGTAGCACCTTGTCTTTTAGGCTGGAGAAGAAGTCCCGAGGGTGCTGGTTGATGGGTCGCAGCACCTCAGTGGGGCAGGCATGGAAAGAGCCCATGAAGATAGGGGCAGGGCAGGGGCCCCCTGGAGCCTCTGGCTGCACACTGCTTTCTGACACCGGCAACCCCTCTGGTGGGGCTGGCTGGCACCCCAAGTTCTCAGCCCGCCCTCTTGGGCTCTGGGAACTCTCTGTGAGCTCCCTGTCAGGGCCGTCTGCCCCGTGGCAACAGCCCTTCTCCTGGCACTGCAAGGCCTCTGCCTTGCTGACCTGAGCCAGGAGCTTCTTCTTGGCCAGAGGTGACATGACACCATGTGTCCCTTTGCAGAAGGTGGATAGGAGCCTCTTGTAGGCCTCAGGGCAGACACCAGCACCCACGAAGGGCAAGGAGGACCCAGCAGCTGAGTGTAGTTGCTCTGTGCTGCGCCCAGGGGCCTCTTGGCTGGGAAGTGCAGTCAGCTCAGTGGCATCCGTTTTGGTCTTTTCTGGTATCACCTGGAAGGAGAAAAGCCAGGCCTTAGGACGGGCTGGGCTAGGCATTCTCCCTGAAGACCCATGGGCAGCAGGTTCTAGGGGTGCACCTGGCCCCAGCGAGCCCCAATGGTGTGAGTGGAGACAGGATCAGGACAGGGCCTGGTTAGTTGGTATGAGCCGGATGGCAGAGTCCATGTGGGCCACATTCCCAGGGGACCTGGGTGCCCCAACCCACCCTTGATGCAGTTCTGGGGCCCATGCTGAGAGGACTGCAGCCACAGCCAACTTTGGAGGGGCTGCTGAGGACAGTGGACAAGAGCAGGACCCTCGGCACTCACCTGGGCTATCTGCCTCTCCTCCTTGGTCTTCTTCGCCCGCTCCTCGGTCCCGTCCTCCCCCCGTGGCTCCTTGGCCATCTTGTTCTGCTTCCTGGGCTTGGAGGGGGGCAGCGGCTTGTCATCCTCCCCTTTTAGGTGCCGCACGTATGGGAGGACCAGCCTGGGGAGAGCCAGGCACGTCTACCAGGAGCTGGGGCCAGCCTGGCCTGATGGCCCAGCCTCCTCGGGGCCCCCACCCTGGCCCCACAGAGAACCCTCTCTCCTTCAGTGCACCCAGCTGTCTCCTGCCCTCATCTCACACACCTCTGGGCCCTGGTGAAGATGCAGCACACATGCGTTTGTGCCCGCTGCAGAACCAGCTGGAACACAGTTCCTGCCCCTCTGCTGGGCACACGCAGGGCATCTATCTGCAGGTTCCGCCCAGCCCCGCTCCCAGCTGACCTCCACCAGAGCCTGGCAGGGGACGCTACCTCTCATAGTGGCGGCGTGTACACGTAGCCGCGCTCGTGCTGCCCGGGCTGCCCCCTAGCTCATCATACACGTTCTTCCAGAGGCGGCGGCCGGTCACCTGCAAAGGCGTCTGGTGAGAGCCAGGCCACGGCACCCGTGCCAGGGGGCTGTGTGCTCCAGGTACTCCTTGCAGGGAGAGCTGGGCAGAGCTGCGCGTGAAGGAGCTCCACGGCCTCCCGCCTGACTAACTGCCGGCCTGGGCGGCTCTGGAGCACAGGATGGAACAGATGGGGAAGAGAAGAACCTGCTTACAGCAGCAAAGCACCCACGGCCCAGGCTGGGACGGGGACCCTGGCTTTCCCTCCCCCAGCATCGGCCTCCTGGGGTACAGTGGGATGTGCAGATGAGGAGGGGTCCCCAGCTTACCAGCTCATAGGCCCCCAGCTTCTCCACCGCCTTGTAGATCTTCCACAGGTTAACTGTAGGAGAAGGCAGGACAGCTGTCAGGCCCTGCAGCCCCCATACCCAGAAAGGGCCATGTGATGATCCCAGGCTGGGCCCAGGGGTCACTGCCAGAGCCCATGGGGAGGGAGTCTGGCTCCACCCCCTGCCAGCCCCAAGCCTGCAAGGAGGTGTCCTGTGACCCCCTCAGGAGCCAGCCCCACTGCCCTACCTGGGTGGGGTCTCCTTGGCCCTCCTCCTCCCCCAGAGACCCTGCCTACACCCCAGGGACGCACTCTGCTTGAAGCCAAGATGGGGCACCCTCTCGATGGGTGTGTGCCGCTCCTTCATGAACTTGTAGAGGCTGACCAGGAAGGCCTGTTCCTCCTCCCGCTCCCCGCCTGCCTCAGGGGAGTCCTGGGGAGAGAACGGAGGCGTGGGCCCGGGGCTGGAGCTGAACGAGGGTGGTGACCACTGAGCATGTGGAGAAGATGGTGGCAGCCCCCACCTGCCCCGGGCCACAGTGATGGCTGCTGGGTCACACAGGCACTGGTGTTGGTGCCAGCTGTGGGAGCTCAGTGTCAAGGACTGGGGCCAGAGCCCAAGGCAGCAGTTTGGGGACCATCGGGGCATCCCTGCCCTCTCTGGGTGAGGGTCACAATTTTATCTTGCCCTTGATTTGCTTGTCTTGGCTCCCCTATCAGTTCCTGGGAGGTGTGCTCAGTGTCCCCAGGGCCCCAGGCTAAAAGCAGAGCATCCTGTGCCACATGGCCACTGCTGCCTGTAAAC
>NDGN011534339.1:640-13549 GCA_002564285.1 Tympanoctomys barrerae
AAAGAAGAAAGAAAGAAAGAAAGAAAGAAAGAAAGAAAGAAAGAGAATATGAGAATCTATTTATCTGCCTGTCTACCTATCTGTCTATATGACAGCTAAGATAATTGTACTACTAATTTCTAGTGGCTTATTAAAGGAACAGGCAATGTCTGTTTGATCAATTACGCATGCCTATATCTGGTAATCTGGACAACTACTTTGAACAACATGCAATATAAAATCATTGTTGATTTCCTACCATCTTGTCTTGAAATTCTGTATCAGGCTTACTGCTTTAAATTCTCCTTAGTAGACATGTAGAATGATACACTTACCCCCACTCTTGGCCTCTCTCCCAGCTATGTGCTACCTGCACTCACAGGTGGTGGTTTCGTTTCTATTCAGTGTCTCACTACTCTAACATTGTACAGTTCTTCATTTCTTCTGGAACACATTTTTCTCTCATGTCCACTTGATTTCATCCCTGTTGTCCACAAGCTTGGCCAAACAGCACACACTTTTATCATGGTCATCAAATTTCTGCTAATTTTTTAGTGTTTCCTATTTTAAATATGTTGCTAAAGTCACTGTCCTCACCTCCGGCACACTCAACTTCATGATGAGTTTTCCACTATATCCCTTTTTTCCAACCAAAGACATAAAATCTGCAAGTCTTTTGGCCTCATCACTGTCACTAGTGGGAGTATATTTTTTAAAAAATCATCAAAATAATGAAAGCTGAACACTTTCTCCCCTTAGTCCCATTTCTCATTTCAGTAAGCAATACACTTAGTAGACAATTTTGACCCTGATGCCTTACAGTCCATGGATTGCCAAAGGACGCTGATCGACCCAGCAGGAAACAAAGCAGGATTCCAACAGCATGTTCCCACAGTCACCCTCACTACTCACACCCACTTCGGCTCCTGAGCAAGGACTACTAAGATGGCCACTTTCTCAATGTCGTCTTTCCTTTGACAGTCTATGCAGAGCTACTTCTGCAGCCCCAATGGCTCCTTAAGTAGTTCAGCGTAGCCTAATCCCTGTTAAAAGTTCCTACCACACCCCTCACCCACATGCTCTATGGTTCTCTCCCATTCCATTTCCCTAGCAAAAACAAGCTAATGACTTGTCTTATTTCCCCTTTTCCTTTTGCCTTTTCCAAGATACACTTGCATTCCTGGTGATTTGGGGCTGGCCAACTCTAACGCAACAATTCCTCCAGGGTTAGCAAGAGCTGAAGTTGGCAGGGGTGCAACAGTGATTTGAAAGACAGACTGGAGGCTCTGCCATTATTGATACCTTGGGTCAACTTGAAGTTAGAAATTTAACTAAGCAACTCTGCAGGGAGGTAGTGTCCTTATTTTGTAAACACCCTCATCTTGTACAAGAGAAAGGCACGAGATGTTGAGCATATTACACAAGATGTGCATATTACACCTTGGGGTGGCGGGGTGGGGGGAGCGTGCAGCCTGCTTACAGCAGAAGGGAGCCAAGGAGGCTCTCCTTCCCTTCTGATTTTGCTATTTCGCTGTCTCCTGCCACCATGAACTGTTGCACCTGTGCCAGGCCACCCTGCCATGGACCAGCTGATTATGGACCAAAACCTCCACAAACTGTGAGCTAAATAAGCCTTTCCAACTTAAATTGGGGAGTTGGGTATTTTGTCACAGCAGTGAGAGAAATGTAACAGGCTCTCTCACATGTGACCCACACTGATTTCACTCCTGTGTCATTGCCCCTTGATGCCCTCCGGGTACTTCCGTGCATCACAAGCTGCACATAATGTCGCTGGTATCCGTTACTTCTATTCTGTTCTGTTCTGTTCTGTTTTGTTCTGTTCCATTCTGTTCTGTTCCGTTCCGTTCCATTCCGTTCCGTTCCGTTCCGTTCTGTTCTGTTGTTCTGTTGTTTTGGTCTGCCCTGCCCTGCCCTGCCCTGCCCAATCCTGTCCTGTCCTGTCCTGTCTTATTCTATGCTACCTTAACTTACCCTACCATATCCTTCGTTTTCTCACCATCTTAGGTCAGCAGCAGAACATCTCCATTTGAAGGCCAGTTGTTCCTTTCGACCTCCAGAGTAACATATGTAAAGTATTAGTGACTCAGGTCCTTCCCTACTTCTCAGCCTTCTCCTTGACCCAGAGCCCACATACAACCTTTGCAGTGTATATGACCTTACCGCTTGCTTAAGCCAGTAGGACTACCTGTTTCTTTCTGGAATCTAAAATATTGTCCAATGAAAGTATAACAGTATATTTATATTAGTATCAAATTTCATTTATGCAACTCCCATTACAGTATGAAAATCATGACTGTGAAAATCATGGTTTCAGGAAGTGGCCTTGTTCATCTCCAAGGCAGAGAGGCTTGACTTGTTAATTTGAAGGAACAATGTGTCCCTCTCCCATTTTAGGTCTCAAATATGTATGTTTAATAAATTAATGACCACTTGTGGTGGAACTCAAATCAATAAATCACTAGACTGATAAAGTGTTTTTGTAAGCACAATATTATGTAAACCACAGTGCTCTTTCTATGCAGTATCTTTTGGACAGTCCTGGTTGTTTTTCTGCACACTGATCCTTACAACAGTCTATAAGGTGGTTGTCATTATTACCTGTGTTTAATGGTGAGGAAATGAAGTCACAGAAGCATCAAACCATTTTTCTGAGATTGTGAATTTTTGGTAGTTGGAGTCTAGTATACGTTTTATTACTACCCTGTCTCTATATTTTTTCTGTGTGCTCCATATAGGATTTCTAAGAAATAAAGTAAAAGCTTTCCGACAGTGAGTCCAAAACAAAAGATCTTAAAGCTAAAGAAAAGAAGAAAAAATGTTGTCCTGATTATTCTTGATGATGTGAAACATTTTTAGTTTGCGACTTGTGTCTGATTTCAGTGGCGTGTCATTGAGCCTATTTTAGCTTACTCATCAACTACTATAATTTTGCCTTCATTCTAAAATTTTCTACCATATAAATTGAAAACTTATAGCTCAGCAGATTAGTGCCTGCAAGCAAGCACAGGGGTTGGGGTTCAATCCCTGGGCCTGCCATGCTGGACACACCCCGGGGGTCTGCTGAGACAGCAATTGAGACTGGGCGTGGTGGTGCACACCTGTAATCCCAGCTCTTGGGAGGCTGTATACAGGTGGATCACTATGAGTCTGACCTAGTAGTGAGACCCTGAACACCTTGTAGACTCTTCCCTAAAAAAAATACAGAAAAAATTGAAAATGTTTCTCAATTTTTATAGAAAAATGTGATGAATAAAGTAATGGATGTGGGGTACCTCCAAATAAGATTCAACTTTACATATTAAAAATCTAAGCTACCTTTGAGAAGGTTTGTTACAATTTATTTAAATAAAGTGCTGTCTGATTGTTCTGGCATATCATGTACAATCATTTTATATATACATTAAAGGAACTACTTTAGGGTTGTCATGAACTTTATTTAAAAACATCTTATATATGTTTAGTTGTAAAGCCTCCATTAACAGGAATCTGATGTCCTTGCCTCCATCCAAAGTAAAACTCTACTTTCTTTTGAAATCACCATGTCAAAAATTCTCCATGGTCTTTTAAAAATGAAATTGCATATTTCATAATTTTTGGAAGAATTTAGTAGCCAACCATTCTGTATAGCATTAATATGTTAAGGTATAAAAAAGGAAAAAATGGATAACTATTAGACTTCATTTACAACAGCAAAATTATTTTACACAACTATGCATACTTCTAATGTTTCAAAAATAATCCCTAATATTTAAAGAAATGTGCTAGCTAAGGTGCTGCAGGTTTTTTCCTCCATTACTTTAGGAAACATGTAAACCTAGATTATCAAATATATGAAAATGGTAAGAAAAAAACCCTCCCTCATAAAGGTATGAATTTTTTTCAATTTTGTCTTTAAAATATCTTAGTACATGATAAGATGCTGAAATAAATAGGGTAATATATCAAAACCAGTCTTCATTAGCATGTGCACAAATGAAATTTCATAGACGTCTATGGCTCAGCAGAGCTAAAATATCATCCTGGCATTTCAACTTATCTCTGAGGTCAGACCTTAACTTGCGAAATCTGGACTTGCATGAGGAAACAGCAAATTATGGCAATTTCTCAGGTCAAAGCAATGCAAAGACTTCACATCTCTGCTTGAGGAAAGTACTCCACAGCAAATAAGTGCTGTGTTTTATGTTGGGTCACGGATGAAACCATAAATGAACCCAAGATTCAGAGGAAATTGTATAGGGGACAGGCTCTGTCTTTATATTATTTGCAATGATTACAGAGGCCAATGTTTATTGCTGGAAGACCCTTGTTTGGTGCATGACTAAAATAATGTACAGTGAGTCAAACTGGCAGTTTGAGAATGGAACCAAAGAGTCACAAATATAATTGCATAAATTAAAGTAATTTTTGGTCAGAAACATTTATATGGTTTAAGCATCACACTTCAGACTCACCACCTTTTCTGTTCCTTGAGATTTTAACTGTTTTATGTTATCATTTTTGTTTCTACAGCTCCATTAATGCAATATTGACTATGGAATTTAAATGACTCTTTGTTTTATCCTCCTAAACTAACAAATGATATTTGACAAATATGTAGTAGAAAGTCTCTCTCTCTCTCTCTCTCTCTCTCTCTGCCTCTCTGCCTCTGTCTTTCTTTGTCTCTGTCTCTATTTCTCTCTTTGTCTCTCTCTTTCTGTCTCTCTTTCTCTTTCTGTCTCTCATTCTGTGTCTGATGATCAACACAGCTCACTCTTTTTTGTTGTTCTTGTTTTTTGGTTGACTTATTTTTTAATAATTGTATTGAGAAACAAATAGCAATGAAATAGTTTCAAAACTGGTTAATAGAACAGTTTTAATAATTAATACATTGCATATTGTTGTCTTCATGGTGGTTATTCATAGTACAAAATGCAGACATGATATCCTGTCCACAAACACTATTAGTACAAATCTTTCTATTCATTGAATAAAGACAAAGTAGCTGTATATCTATCCTAACAATTTTGAATATACAGATACAAAATGGTCCTTCATTTGTATCCCCTTAGTTTGTTTAGTTTTGTCAGAGATATGTATTCCATTGTTTTGCTGAGTTCAAGTTCACTCTTTTTTGGATCTGCATAAAACACTTTCTCTCCTTTCTTTCTCTTCTCTTGACTGAGTCCTCCATCTAGGACTTCCCATGAAAATATGCTGTGAGTGTTTTGTGAGGGTGCTTTTACTTAATCAGTAAGTCTAGAAGGATGAGAACGACCTAACCAGCCACATATTCTTTATGAGAACGTCTTCTTGGTGATCTATGGTTTCATGAAGTAGACATAGAGTTTCAAAGTTGCCCTTGATCCTAGGTCAAGAAATGCTACCAACATATCTTCTCTTCTGTCACGCATCTCAATGAACTAGTAGTTTGACAGGACAAAGCCTTTACTTTGAATTTGATTTGTGAGTTTTACACTAAAAGGTGAATGAACTGTGTAGGATAAACAGCAGTACTTGACTTGGATTCATGTTATCGCATTTGAATTCCTCACTGAGAGCTTCAGATGGCCATGCTGATCCTGTTCTGTTTTCCTTTCTTGCTCCCTCCCTCTTTTTGGGCAGTATTGCTCCTTCCTTCTTTATTTCCTTAAAATGATGATGACAAGAAGAAAAAGGACTAAACAGATCAACAAGAAGTGATCCTGCAATCTTGATGTGGATATTCAGGGCAAATAAAACCAAGTCTCTCTGCTCCAAACTCCCACTGTTTTGCTGGAAAACCTCAGAGAAACTGCTTAAAACAGTTGCTAGGCAGCCTGTGGTTCATCTCACAATGCGTTACAACTTTTACAGAGCTTCCATGGTAAAACTCTAAAAAGAACAGATGGTTCATTTTAGCTCCAATTTAATTAATAGCTAATAATTGATGATTATAATAATTACATGTTTATAAAATAGTAATTGGTTATGTATAAGTACATTTAAGGTACATACATATTTAAGAATTTTATTTTAAGAATTTTGTGAACTTTTTGGTAACGAGCATTTTAAAATCTCCATATTTTCACTGTCTTGGTGTTTGGGGATTGTACACATCGAACTGTTCACAATCAAATGCTTTTTTTCTTTTTTCATTTTATATGGAGAACCATATTTTCCACCACTATTTCTTTTGAGAAATTGGACCAAAATATGTTAGCAATGAGATTGTTAAGTTATGTTAAGAGCTACAAGGAAGGCAACTGATGCATCATACACATTCATGCATGTACCATGTGTGTAGGAGCATGTATGATTATGCATACCAAGTGTCCATGCGTATGGATTATTGTGTATGTAGTTACAACCCCATTAAGCACAATAAAATATAACTTTCTGCTCTTTATAATTTAAATATCTCCATAGATATTTTGCTCTTTTCATTTTGAGGAGATCTAAAGTACTTTTAATTATTCGTCATCTTGTTCTGTATTTTCCTGCTTTCCCCTGAAATTTACACTAGGAAGTCAGCAAATGAACTAGTCCAGGCACAGCATCCACAAGAAATGGGAGCCAGGGAACAGAGATCATTATCAAAGTCGGGCTACTAAAGGAATAGCATATTTCTGGCCCAAGTCCTTCCACAGCCTTACCAAGGGTCTCCTTTTCCTTCTGATTCATTGTGAATTCATCTGTAACACTCTGTCATCTATTAATCTCTCAGTTCTTAGTATGTTCCAAAGCTGATACACTGATCCAGCCCCGTATTCCCAGACCAGGATCTCGTAACCAATAGTGAATGAACCCTTCCACCTGTATCAACTTTCTGTTTCCTGGTTTTGCTTTTCTTTAGATTTTTTTAAATCTTATTTTATTTTTAAGGAATACTGGCCATATATTTCATCTGATCTTAGAGATACCCTAAATACTTAAAAAGGTCATCCTAGATGATGGTTGATATCTTTGTCATAGTCCAAAATAATGTGGATTCACTCCCACTGTCTCCTGACATTTTCCTCAGTATATATTAGTGTTTAGGAGAAATTGTGACTTGTTCCATACCCGACATGGCAGATCTGACAAGGATAATCTCATACTATGCATATATTAATTAGAAAAGACTATTATGAGCTATAACATAAAAATTTATATTGTCTCAATGGCAATAGGTCTTGTTAATTACTTGCTATTTCAATTGACTTTAATCTTTCCAGGAACAATGGCAATGAAAATCTTGAAAACTATGAAGCCATAGATAACAAATTATTTCACACAGTAGTGACCAGGAAGAAGGTGACATGTAGTTCAACAGTGCTAAAATATGCAGGAGACTGGATGAATCATTTATTCTTGATGCTCCTTGGTTATTTTGCCTTTTAATGGGAATGCTAAAAGTTTTATCATTTATTAGTTATTATTTTATTATTTTAATAAAGTTTTATTGTTATTTTGAAGGCTTTTTATTAGAATAAAATACCTAAAAAGCCAAGATATATTTGTGCAATTCATGTATTTATAGACAAATATCAAGCTGTGAAGCTTTATATGGAAATAAAGCAAACATACATGGTAGTACTCTCTGATCAAACCTGCTGAGCGATAATCTCAAATTAAATACTCAACAGCAGTATAACATCTCCTTTTAATTTGAGAGACAAATATTGGAGCTTTCACAATAGATTTCACTTTCTGTTCTTTAGGTATTTTCTTGACTGGGAGCTATGATAAGTTATAGAAAGAAGCTATTTGTTTTGCAGTCAGATAAGCAAAACATTTCTGTTCGACTACTTGATAGATATGAGTCCCCCCAAATTAATAAGTGCTTTATCAGTGAGTGTTCACTGTATTTTTGAAGATGTCAACATCGAGACATTTTCTGAACATCAGTTTTGTATTTTCTCAAGTTCTTTCATTTTATCGCAGCTCCAACTTCTTAAAAACTAATTATGGTATTGTCTTGAGCTGTTGACATTTTTAACATTCCTTCTAAAACCATCTATGAATGTCATCAACGTGCCGATAACTTACTCCCTCAGTAGAAAGAAATCCTTCAGGATATGCTGAATCTTCTGAAGATGATTTTTCTTATTTCTATTTATAACTCTCAATTTTTAAAATCACTCTTCTAAAAGTAAAACAAAATAGTTACTGAAGATTGTTTCTAAAGCCCCAAATGAGGAAAAGCTATTATATTGCAGTTTTGCTATATCCGAATTTTGATTTTCTCTTTTGTTTAGCTAATAAATACTGGTTCAAGAAAATGCACCCATTTAAACATTTTCAAAATTTGGTTTTAAGATTAATTTTGTTTAGAACAATTTATTAGATAGCCCTCAAACTGAACCTACTTTTGTGGTATATTCAGAAATAACAGTCACATAAATTAGTTCAGTTTATTTTGTGAAGAAATATACATGAATCAAGAACAAAAAAAAATTTTACTCGATGTTCAATAAATTACAATTCTGTATAAATATGTGGAATTATAATTCTGTATAAATATGTGATAAATCCTCTCTCTCTCTCTCTCTCTCTGTGTGTGTGTCTCTCTCTGTGTCTCTCTGTCTCTTTCACAAAATAGTTTCTTAGCATCTGTAACTTACACTGAGAAGAGTCCAAATGAAGAGAAAAATACAACAAAAACAAATACAACAAAACATTAATTAGTGAACATGTACCCTTTTTAAATCATTTTCAGGGTTTCTAAAGATTTAGAATTTTTCAAAACATAACTGATAATTTGCATGTATATCTACCTATTAAAATACATCAGTTCCTTTGCCAGAAACTGGGAGAATTAGATGGTGCACCAAGAATTATGAGGTTCCTGCCCTTGTTAACCCTGTACTTTTGTGCAGGTGACAGGCCATGAACTAATAATAATTCTGAAAAAAAATGTTAGTAGGTGTGATAAGGAGCTTCCAGGTAGCTCTCTGGTTCAGATGGTTCTGTTGAGCACCAGAAACTCCCAGACAGATTTTCCAGCTGCAGGGCCTCCACACTAGGCCAACACCCTGGCTTCATCCCAAGAAAAACGAAGTGATTCTCTTGAGCCTTTTTCTCATCTGTGCTCTCACCTCCCCTATCTTCGGTCATCCAGTCCCATCCACTGGATCTGCACGGTACTTCCTTCTGTTACCTGAAATAATTTCAAATACTTCTAAAGCTTTTCATACAAGATATTAGGAAACAACCTCTGGGCTTTGAGTGACTGAGTTTTAGATTCTGAATTGAACGTTTTCCTGGAGTCATAGAAATGTCGGAATGTTCATGGATACAATGCACACAATACCAAGGTCACCTCTCTCAAAGGAAGCTGCTTGCTTTCAACTCTTTTCTTCCTTCCAAAGATGGGAATGAGAGTTGATGAAGAATCACATTTCAGTAGTTCGGCTACTTGGAGCGTAGCCTTGAGCAAAGTCACCTTCTCACCATGAGCCGTGTCCCCATCTCTGGACTATTCAATAAGAAGATAAAATTCTTTCTTCTTTCAGCTACTCTGGTTTTTAGGTCTCTTGTTGTATTGGCATAGTCTATATTGCTAATAATATACAACTTAACAAAAAATTCATCAAACATAATCGACATCTTTCATCCTCCATGTCTCTACTTCTTATTGTAGGTCTATTCATTGATTCTCAACTCGATGGAAATAGTCACAGAACCTCAAAAGCTTCAGGATCCCCAGCTCTTTATGCATCCTTTAGGTTTCCATCAATATCACCTTCCTAAAGTCCACCCTGCACATACAGTGCTTATTTTTCTCAAGGTCCTTCATGTGATTTCAATATTATCTAAAGAACAAAGTCCATAGTGTTATAATCTTTGGCACTGCAGGTCAGGATGATACAGCATTGCTATGCTATGCCCAAGTGGTTTTGTTGAAACAGGGACACTTTCTCCAAACTTCTTCATTGAGTTATAATTCCTGAAATGCTCGTATGAATGGCTCAAATTCCTTGTATTTTGTGAAATTCATTCCTTAGTTCAACTCACAATTCTTCTTGAATGGTTCATACCAAATATTGCTTTTACTTCACTCAGAGTATTTTATTCGAATATAATTTTTTAAATATATGTCTATATCTGTGGTTGAGTATAAACTCTTTGAGGATGCATACTGCATAGTACTTTTCTCCATTATTTTATAACTATTGCCAATATAAATGTGCGTATTTCTTTATACATTCATCAAAGATAATAAAAAGTCATATTTTGCATTGACTGGCCTCAAGATGATTAAATATTTAATTGCTTTCAGAACAAAAAATAGTCTTTCCTATAAGCCAAGATACCAACAGATAAAAGCTTAAGAGACAAAGAGATAGAGAATAATTTTATATACTAACCCTCAAAATGGGTACTTGATTTTATTTAAGAAAGATATGATATCTATTCTTCAAAGGAAAAAGCTTGAATATATTATCTGAAAATGATAAGACTGTCTGGACATCAAAGAATTCATAGACAATACCTTTTGGATGAGTTAAGTATTAAAGAATCAGAAACACAAAAATCAAAATACTTTTGAAGCACATCAGATTGAAAAATAAAGAAGAAACATGTTTCAGATTACCTAGAGCCTAAGACTTTTAGGAAAGATCTCAGGAAACAAATTACTTGTGTTTAAAACATGATAAAATTGAAATGCAATAGTAAATTAACCAAGCATTGTATAGTCCTTACTAATCTTTTGCAAATGTGAGCCATTTCCTAAAACAATTGTCAGAGTCATGATTTGACTTAATAGTCTTAGTCATATGTCTTCTTATTCTATCCATGAAATAGTAATAACTTTTATTTAGCAAATAAAGTGTTGTAATATGACTAATGCATCTGAAAATAAAATTTCAGTTGGTCTGAGCAACACACCCACATTTGTAGGATGGCAGTTTTAGACATAAGACGTGTTTCTTGTATCTCAAGGCCATCCAGTTTCCTCCACCTTCAGCTTCCCTAGTATTGCTCTTGCGTATCTTGATACTCTTAACTCTCACAGGTTAGAAGGGAGAAATATTATTGGAATCATCTCTAATGTCTGTTGCACACCAGCACCATGTGAATTTTACCAAAGTGTCATGATTAACTGCATAGGGAGCAGCACTGACAATAGCAACCACTTTTAGAGCATCTACTGTGATCACAGGTCCAGCTTTATACATCTTAAGTACCTAATATGACCTCTCACAACTACACAGAATAATTAATATTATTCTCACTATACAAATGAAGAAAGATTAAGTTATTCTCATTATATAAAATTAAGCCCAAAGCCCACAACTGGTAGAGATAGGACTTGAATTTGCTTATTTCCAGATCTTATACACTTTATGGCTACTTTATTTATTTTGTTTTGCAAGTTATATAAGCTATTTATTAATGAAAGATATTATCACGATAATGTTTGATGCATAACAAATTGAAAGAATTTCAAAGTTAAATTAATGAGAAATTATTTTCCCTCGAAAAACATTTTTTCCCAGTCAGTAATTTCATGACACTAAAGTCAAATCAAATTATAATCAACAGTATTTTATAAAATTTTATATCACAATTGGATTTGGATGAGCAGATTCACCAGGCTTTTGCTTAATTTTACTTCTTGTCCTGACAAATGAAACCTTATGTTCTGACAAGAAATCACGGGCAATATTTAGCTACTTTATCTTGGTTAATCCATGTGCTGGAGTGAGAGTTTTTAAGTAAGCAATAACACATGACATGATGCATGGTATACTGTAATGAAACCAGGCTCAAGCTCTCTGGTTGTACATAAACGTCCTGTAGCATCAAGTGCTATCACCCTTTAACAGGAAACTCTAGAATTAGCCGGTGATCTCCAGACGCTCTCCATCACTGAGGATAAAAGGATCGGGTATGGAATGAAAACATATTTTTGTTTCATTGGCTTTTTATACTCTCCTTTTTATCAATTCTTAATATTTTGAATTTACCATGTATTAATGAAGTTCTGTAATAAAAATGACAAAGTGTATGGCATGATAATGAAGCCTTATGCTCTCTCTCTCTCTCTCTGCTCTGTCTAAATCAGCCCATCAGCATCACTGCTAGCTCTTTAAATTCATTCTTAGAGATTTTTCTACCCAAGTTCAAATAAACACAAATGAAAATTTTCACTTTCTGTCTTTCTTATGTGAATGCCAATGCCCCATCCACACTATTTTGTACTTGGCTTTTTCACACAATTTTGGGTCTTCCAGATCATTTACAAATGCTTTGATAGTGTTAAACTATTTAGATAAGTCTATGCTTGCTTAAACAGAAGTTTCTACTCAGGCTACAAAATTATCTGTTTATGGAGGAAGTGTATGTGAAAGAAAATATGACATTTAGAAATAGGCTGTATTTTACTTTCTATCTCATTTGCTCTTTGGGACCAGGTGCCAGTTGTTTACATCTGACCAACAATGTCAGACTGCTTAGAGAAGCATGCCCCTCCTTTTTCAAAGCAGTGAAAAACCCCACATGTGTCTCTTGCTTCTCTCTCCCATTATGCAGCAAATGAGAAATCTGCATGTTTCTGATGCTGTAGCTGCAAGGTGAGGGGCTTCATCATTCCTTATAACTGCATGAATATTACAGGAACAGTTACTCCACACTGCACTGGACATTGTTTTGTTAAGCCACTGATTTGGAACTTATTTTGATAAGGCATATGAGTCACTTTTCAGTCACTTAAGACAAATACCTGACACCCACACCCAATTTAAAGGAGTAGAGGATCATTTGGATCACAGTGCTAATGGGTTCAACTAATGGTTGGTTGGAGCTAGTGAGAAATGGAAGGTCGTTGGGGCCAGGGAGATAACTCAGTAGAGTAAGTGCTTGCCTGACAAGCACAAAGTCCTGAGTTTGATCCTTCGTACCATGAAGAAAGAAAGAAGAAAGAAAGAAAGAAAGAAAGAAAGAAAGAAAGAAAGAAAGAAAGAA
>NDGN011534348.1:0-11201 GCA_002564285.1 Tympanoctomys barrerae
CGCAGCCACATGTGGTGGTGCACACCAAGCATATGGGAGCAAAGGGGAGTCTGTAGCCCTAGCAATGGGAGGCTGAGGCAGGAGGATCACTGCAAGTTTGAAACCAACCCTGGCTACATAGTGTGTTCAAGGCCAGCCTGGGCTACAGAGTAAGACCCAGTCTCCAAATAAAAAAGGCTTTCCAACAAAGTAGGGGAAAATATATTCGGGTATTCTGATGGGCCGTGTATTCATCCATATTAATGGCACCTGATAGGTCCCAGATTCTTCGCTACATATTAACGAGTTCCTTGCCAGCAAGTGAGTTGGAAAAGAGAAATCAAGGCCCATTCAAAATAGAGCTCTGTACTGGAGGAGTAGGGGACCGTAGCAGAAAACAAGGTAAAGGGCTGAAGTGACAAAAGGGGTCCTCGAAACAGATCTAATCTGACCTGAAGAAGGGACAGGCAGTTGCTAGCTGCTGAGTGGGAGAAGGTGCCCCAGACTGGGGGGACCCATGGTCCATCCTGGAGACCCTTGGCCCCTGTGGGAAGCATGTGGGTGACCTCAGGATGGGACAGGGTGGGGCGAGGGACCTGCAGGAGAGGCGAACAGAGGACAGAGGGGGAGCACGGTGCAAAGCAACAGGGCAGGCAGAAGTGATGGGCCTGAAGCCGCAGATGGGCCACGTGGGGAGTGGATGGAATTGGAACTGTCCCACATGGGGACTGGAACTCCCTGGCCCGAGTGCTGGTGGTCAATTTACCTGCAGAAGCTGCGCTGCAGAGAGCAGCAAATATTTGGGATGAAGAGTCGGCCGGGGCATTTGATGTTCTCACCAGGACTCCAGACAGTTCTCTGGAAAAGCAGCTGGCCATTTGGGTCTAAAGCTTTCAGAGGAAATCTAGCAAATGCAGGATGCCTGGTTACTGAAATATAAGGCTTCTCGGCCGGGACATTGCTCGGTGGCATAAGCATCTGCCTGCCAAGGGCAAGGTCTTGAGTTCAAGTCATATATTTCTGCCTTTCTCTTTGCCTCATATAGCTGCACAAAATGGTCTCTGTTATACCATTTTTTTTGTAGTTTAATGATGATACATGAGGTTACAAAACAGTATGGACAGCATTGCCAATTTTTTATTTTCAAAATTTCATGCATTTACAGAGTGATCAAGAAATCGTCCAGAATGATGTTCACTTCACCGTTTTAATCTGTCTCTGACAGCGAGATGCTGAGCACAATTTTCTTCTTAAGAACACTTTCATTTGTGCTATAATACAATGTTTCCAAGTGGAGGAAATTAAGAATTGCTACAAAGCCAGGCATGGTGGCGCACACCTGTAACCCCACCGCGGGGGAGGCTGAAAACAGGAAGACCACTACGAGCCCGAGCTGCGTAGTGAGACCCTATACCAAATGCATTTTAAAAAAAAAGAACTGCTACAAGTATGTGAAGGAGAGGACAGGTCAGCTAGCCTCATATGGTCATTTCACAGCACATACTTACGTCACAACATGACACGGCACACCTCAAATGTATTTCGCTTGTTTGTTATACTCCATAGCGATAAAGCCAAATGTTAGGGAATACATGTATATAATTATTTAATGAAAAGTTTTAAACTGTGTTTAAGGGATGAATAAGAAATGTTACTCTTTGTAATCATGGGTACTTGATAAAATTAGCTTACTGATTTGAAATATTGGAGCTTTTTTGAATTACATATGTCCTACTAAAACTATAAAATGGATTTACTTTACATATATCATTCTTCTTACTCTTATAATTACAAGGCTGTGATAAATTTGAATTATTTGTAGAGAAGTGGATGCACCTTGGTCCCATAATGTTAAGGGAGCTAGATTAGACACACAAGCTTAAATATGGCATGATTTCTTTTATAGGAGAGACCCAAAGTACAAGATAGACAATAGAATGATAAATAGATATTTTGCCAATGGGCAAAGGAATAAGAAATGGAGGCGGGAGGGAGGAACGGAAAAATGGAAGCAAATAATTCCGATGTGTGTGCACAAATTTAGCCATGGCAAACATGTGCTGATAAAAATTGTAAAACTTTAAATGCTCCATCTAGGTTATTGTTAATGTTTTTAAATCCCAGTAGAGTTTTTTTTAAGCTATAAAGCAATTTTTAATCAGAATTCAGTTCACTTACAAAATCATTTCTTCACTGTATATTTTCATGCCAGCGTGCAAGAGCACCGAGATTTAGACATTCTTTCATTGGTGTTAAATCTGGAAAACAATAGCGTGCAGAAAGCTTGGTCAGTGCTGCAGGGCCTATTGATAGCCAGGTGCGGAGCTTGTGACGCAAGTCCCAGGCTGTGCCGGGCACAGGCCGCGTCCCTGGCGCTTGGGCCCGTTCTCCAGAACAGTGACACTCGCGCGTCCGGCTCCCGCCTCTCTGCAGGCTGCGGTCTGGGCCAGCACTGGAGAACGTCATGGAGCTCACAGGAAGGAAAAGCCTTGGTAAGTGCGAGGCCAGGGAGAATCCCAAGAGGGGAAGTGGGGCTCCCCTGAATAGCCGGTGCGTGTAGCCCGCGCGTCAGGGGGCGTCAATCTGGGCAGGACTCCCCTTGCTTCTGGCCTCTTCAGCCTCGTAGGATTTCATCTGTTACATACAGATAGACATGGTGAAAGGGAAAGAAACTGCTCAAAAGGAAAGAACAAGTGGGATGGGGAAGGGAGAGAAAGAAGGAAGGGGGAAAAATACACACACACACATGAGATAGCTCAAGTAATTGTACTATGGATTTCTATAAATTCATTGAAAGGAACAGTTAGTGCTTAGCTAGTTTGATCAGTTTTTCATGCCTGTACCTGGTAATCTGAGCAACTACTCTGAAGATAACACTACGCAATATGATAACCACTGTTAATTTCCTATCATCTTGTTTTGAAATTCTGTGTCATTTTTATTGAGGTTTTTTCCCTCTTTAAAATAACCCAACCTGGGGCCAGGGAGATAGCTCAGTTGAATAGGAGCTCGCCTGGCAAGCACAAGGGCCTGAGTTCAATCCCTGGCTTCGCAAATAAAATAAAATAAAGTAAAATAACTCTACCACTGTCAAGACATCTTTACATCTTTTGAATTTGTATAACATACCCAAACTATTTTTTAATTAAAAATTAATTTGAAAATGTTTGAAACACTGTTGCTATCACAAAACCCTATAAAAAACAGAAAATATTTAAGATTTACTTATATAGATTTTCAAATTTTAATAAGCCCTACTAGTCTTTCTGTAGATGAATAACTTAGTAATGCTAATAGTGGTAAGGATGACAGGCAGAGTCTGCATTCAGTGTCTCATGAATATTGTTCATTTCTCCTTACAAATCCCTATCCATAAGGCAGAGCTAGGTTTATCGAGGCTTGAACTGTGTATGATTTAGGACAGGACAGGCCTTCAAGACAATGACACGAAATTCTGTGGCACCTCACAGGGTTTTGGAGAGAGGTCCAGACAGATAGGGGCCCTTGAATGACACTTCACCAGTTTCCTAATGAAGCAGCAATTTGATGGGACATACAAGGAGCTGAACCCTGATGGGCGTCGTGGTAACCTTTGCGGGTGGAGGCCAGAGGTTCACCAGTTTGAGCCCAGGCTGGGCAATTTAGTGAGAGGCTGGCTCAAAATGAAATATGTATAAAGGTTGGGGATGTAGCTCAGAGCAAGACTACTCTGCTCAATCCCCAGTACATGCCAAACAAAACAAAATAGAACCACATGACCTGAGGCCTAGAAACCTCAACAGCGAAACCCGTACACACCCTAACAGCCAAACAAGCTAGCTGCAGCATTGGGCTATTCTAAGAGAAGTCTCCAGAAGCATCTTTGGTATGAGTTACTCTGAGAGCCACCTCCTTCGGGAATCCAGCTGCTGAGCTTCTCCACGTCCTGTGGTACTCACTTCAGTCAGCGACGCAGGGGAGACAGGAGGCCTGGAGGAAGAGCCTAGAGGTGGGCACAGAGGACTGGGCTTGCATCCTAGAGGGCAGGAGGGGTTAGAGCAAGCAGGCAGTGCCCCAGCCCTGGAGCGCATTCCCAGAGTCCATCTGTAGCTCTCCTGGGAGCCTGCAAAAGGCAGGGGAACCAGCATAACTACCTGCCAGGGAGGACAGAGTGGGCGATGGCTACGTTATCCAAGCAACTATCATTGTGAGGCCAGGCATCAGAGGGGAATAAAGCCCCAAAGTAGTGCCGCGTGGGGCTTGGAGCAAGGCAGAGCGAGGGCAGCTGACCCACGACTGTGTGGACAGGAGACAGGAAAACGCGCCCTCGGAAACGCCAGCGCGCTCCCCCATGATGTAAAATGGAAGGACAGTTTGAGGAGCTGCGCGTCTGCCTCCCTCCTAAGTGCTGAAAAAGGCCAGGAGGTCCTTTCGGGAGATCCTTTCAGGCTACAGGCTGAAGACAGCCCCGAGGAGCTGGCAGCGGGATGGGGTGCCCGGGGCCGCCGTGCAGTCTTCATGCAGCATTGCGGGTGTCTTTCGCAGGACGGCATCGTGCTCAGTGACGCGGTAGGGGAAGCCCGCTGGACAAGACCATCTTGGGTGCCAGAAAGCCTTCCCTCTGAGGAATCACTACACTTGGCCGCCGTTCCTGCGAGACCCCTACAGGCTGATCATCGCGCGGCCTATGACGACACATAAAATGATGCCCCAGATGTGGGGAGACCGCAGACGGGAACTGTGCAGATAACCTGAAGTACAGCTCTGTGGAAATATGTTGTAGGCAGGTAAGTTAGATAGAAATATTGCAGGCAGTCAGACAGGGCCAGGCCCTCAAGGAGACAGCGTTCGCTGCAGCTGTGACAGAGACGTGTGACCTGGCTGTGGGCCAGACCTGGAGACCAAAGATGGAGCAAGTGCTCGCCTCCCTAAAGATAAGCGTCCAGGATTGCTCATCACCTGGAGGAAGCCGGGAGGGGTCACTAGTCCCGCCAGTACAGGCTGGCTACCAGATAAACTCCTGTTCTCTATTTGTGCCCACTTGCTATGTGACTCACTTCCCCATTTGGTCATGGGCTTAATCAATTCTACCTGAGCAACGGTGCTTGCAATCTCATTGGTTGACCATAGTTTTGCCCCACCTCATACGAGTTCCCATGCTCTCCACCTTAGATCTGCCTCACTCACCACATGGTTTTACGCTATACAAGTCCCTGGAAGAGACAGCTTCCCAGGGACAACCTGTTTGGGCTCCCCTTCTGTCCTTCTCTTGGACAGAAGCTTTCTTTCCCCTAATAAATACTCTGCTCTTAACCTCTGTTCCCAAAATTCATTTTTCAGTTTTAGAGGACTCGAACTCATCCAGATGCCTTCAGGCCAGGGGCTCCATTTCCTCTGCATCATATACACAGCCAGGTGCATACGCAGCCCAGGCGACTGCTACTGCTCCGTTTCCCAGTCACCACCTCACGCTGGGTCCCCAACATTTCCTGTGGCTTTGCTAGATTTTTTTCAGCTTGCCATGAGCTCTTTCTCATCCCCACAGAAATCGGTCAGCCGATCTCAACAATGCCACCTCCCCTCCCTTCCATTTTTTTTCATGTAGTCTCAGTGCTCCCTGACTTCTGGCAGCCGTCCTGTCCCGTCTAGATTACAGCGCCCCACTTCTGACAGCTGCTTAGGTTTTCTAGCATTCTTCTCTCTGGGTGCCTCTCAACATCGATGTGGACCGTGTTCTCTTCATCGTTTTCTCTGTCTTCTTTCCCTGGTTTTGCTCCACTCCCCTTTTAGACAGGACAGTAACTATTTATGCTGTGGGTTCCCCACTAGCGCCCCTTCTTCCACGAGCCACTTCCAGGTCTCTCTAGGGCACATCGGATCCTTCAGGAGAATCAACCCAACGCAGTATTGCATTCGTGCATTTAGTCTGTCCTCCATGCAGCTGTGTGCATTCCTTAGGAGCCCGACGGGGTCTTCCCACAAGAAGCTGTGGGGCTGAGTTCTCTGGAATTTCTCGGCTGCCTTTGTTCCTCACCAAGGCCCGGAGACTCCTCATCTAGTCTAGGCGAGGTCCTTTTCTTTGTGGAGCCCAAGATTTTGAAATTTCAAAATAAAGAAGCAATCGCTTTGTTCTCTCTGTTCTGTTTCAATCCCTCTATCAGCGCAATGGCAGATGGGATGGGGAGAGCAAAGGTGTTGGACTGGGGGGTGGGAGACAATCAGAATGGCCCTGCTGTCAGTCCCCTCCCCCTCCCAGCCACCCGGGGCCCACATCTGCTCTCCAGGACCTCTGGGCCGCATGCTGAGCCTCCTGCCCTGATGGCTGCTCTGTGCTGAAGGCTTTACCTCCCTAGGCTTAGGAATGCTCCCTAGGCCTTTCCCTTTGAGGCAAAGAGCTGCTTTGCCTTACTCTGCGCATCTCCTCTCCAGAGCAGAGGCTGGCCCCTGGCCTCCCTCAACCCCAAGGCCCCTGACGCCCTGGGGCCACATCACAGGCCGCTTTTTCTTGGCTGGAGCTGCTTCCTTCCCTTCATTGATCCTTCCATTCATGCTGATCCGGGAAGTCCCCAACAGGCCTTCCGCACACATCTCTCCTCTCAAGGGTCAACTTCCTGGGTTCCCTGCCCTGTAATGGTGGTCCTTGGATTGCCTTTGCCCGTGGCAGTATTTTCTGTTGATCTCCTCCCTCCCTCCTCCCTCCCTCCTCCTATGCTCCATCGTGTCAGTTCCAGATACCTAAAAACAGAAGGAGAATTTTAGGTTGGTTAGAGACTTCCTTCCAGAAGTTCCAAGGGAAAAGAATGAATGTTTACTTCTGCTAATTTTGGAGTTAGCAGCGGCAGCGAGACTTACTACTGAGGGGTGAAAGGATTTTAGAAGCCACGTATTCTAGAGTCGTGGCCAGTGCAGAAAGACCTTGTGGAAGTTGGTTGCTTTTGCTTAGAGCACACAAGTGCATTTCTAATGTTAATTTCATATTTCCTTCTCTGGAAGTTTAATTAGCAACGTTGCCGGCAGCTGAGTTAGATAGAAGTATTGTAGGCAGGCCGACAGGGCCAGACCCTCAAGGAGACAGTATGGAAGACAAGATGACTTTGCAACTTTGGGAGAGACAGACCACCCTGCTGCGGGCCAGACCTCAGAAGATGAGGCAAATGCATACCTCCCTAAGGACAGATGTCAGGGCCTGACATTCTAAGTATGTATGTCACCTTGAGGAGGCCTGAAAGGGCACTGACCCAGCCCCCCTATAGGAAAAGCCCCATCCCGTAGCCTGATTGCTACGTGACTCGCTCCCCCATTCGGTTCTGGATTTAATCAGTTTTACCTGCGCAATGGTGCTTGTAATCTCATTGGCTGACCATTGTTTCATCCCATTTCAGGCCCACCTAAGCGAGTTCCCATGTTCTCCACCTTAGACCTGCCTCACCACATGGTTTTGCTCTATAAAAATCCATAGGACAGAGTGGGGACAACCCACTAGTTTCCACCTTCTGTCCTTTCAGACAGCAGCTTTCTTTCCCCCAATAAATATATTCTGCTCTTAACCTCCAGTGTTCATAAAATTCATTTTTTGATTTTAGAGGACGTGGACTCATCCCAGGTTGGGAGTTTTTGCCCCTGTACAAGTAAGCCTTGCTAAATACCTATTTGCGGCCCCATCCAGCCTTTGCTGGTTCTTCGTGTTAATAGAAATGCATTCTCCTGTCTCTTATTTAATTCTGCCTCTGGGATCACTTCTATCTAGTTAGGATGGAGTCACAGCAGAAAAGCAGGCAGAAGGAAAAAGGGAACGGGCCTTATTATCTTTGAGGACAGGGAAAGAATCTGGAGAAGATAAGGGATTCTCTGAGTTGGAACAAAGGGAGGCTGAGGCTCTTATGGCCTTTTATGAGTTTGAGGGGCAGTCCCTGAGGTGGCGGGAAAGGTGGAAGGAAACTGCACCCCGTGCTGGGCTGGAGAAGAAGGGGGAGGGGGTCTCGGGGAAGATGAACTGTTGTTTTAAGGGCTTCAGCCATATTAGATGCCCACCATAACAATTCAGCAATTCATGCTAGGGCCAGCACCTATCAGATGAATTGATCTACTCCTGTCTACCCTCGAGCTCTTACTACCACTTTCATAACAGTCAACAAGGTCTTCCCTCGGCTAAATAACTACAACGCTGAAGTGACAGTGTCTGGGTAGGACCCCGTGATGACGCCTGTCTTCAGCATTTCCTTCTGCATCTACAACGTGCTCCCTTGCATGTGTGTGCCTGCACGTGCGTGTGCTTGCGTGTGTGTGTGTGTGCGCGCGTGTGCATTAGGAGCGAGAGCTAGAACACCTCCTCTGCCATATGGGAATTTTTTTTTTTTTTGCCTTTTTATGAACAAAGTAAAGCAATTTTATTTGAAACATAGAAATTAAGGTAATAACGGCCACACTTATAAAGATAAGTGGCTCCCGGGCTCCAGGCACCACGCAGGGTGTTTCGCATTCATTTGCTTCACCGAAGCCCGTAACCCTTGGAGATAGACATTAAATACCCACATTTTAGAAATAAGAAAACTGAAGCTCAGAGAAATTTAAGTGATTTGCTTAAATTCGCGTAGCTGGAAGGTTGTAGGTAATTTCTGATTATTTTTAGCCATGTTTTCAAACCTTGTAAAGACCCCGGCTTGGGTCCCCTGGCCGCGGTCGGTCTGCGCAGAGCCCGCCCGGCTTCGCGCGCTCCCGCGCACCGCCCCGCGCCGGCCGCGCTGCCCTCTGCCCACCCTGTCTGCCGTCGCCCGGCTGCCAGCAGGGCCAGGTGGGTCGCAGGAGGCCCCGGCAGCCAGCTCGGCTGCCCTCCTAGGCCTTGCTCTCTCCGCCTTCAGGGAGTCCTCAAGTTCTGCCGCAGCAGCCAGGACCAGGCTAAAAACAGCTCCCTCCCTGTGGTGGCGCCGCGTGGCGTTTCCTGAAGGATGCGGATCTGGCAGGAGCAGCTGGCTCGACAGCGAGCAAGTTCTGGAGGGCTGCAGCGACGCTGGGCTCCGGAGTCCGCTCACAGTCACCCCAGACACAGCAGAGCAGCAGGACCCGCTTCCTTCCGAGGTGACAGTGGCAGGACTCGCTACCTCCAGGACATTAACCAAGCTGGGCCTGGAGGTAGAAATGTCATTCCAGCCTGCTTGTCAACCATCTCTTTGTTCCAACCAAGCAAAGACATTCGGTGGGAATTAAATGTTAACCAAATTGCTTGATAATTGTTTTTAAAAAGATGCTTAAATAAACATAACCCTTTATTGAACTTGTAATTATTTACTTTATAATTATGAGTAAGTGTTTAAAATATAACTAGACTCATTGCAAACTGTTGGGGAAATGTTTTCTCTCATGCATGATACTTTGGGGACCATTTTAAAAAGATTAAAAAGAAACCCTTCCTGCCAGGATGTAGGTAAGAAGGAAACCGTAATGGTGTGTCTATGCACTCTGCCCCAACTGATTCTGAAATAACTTTTCCATCAAAAAAATCTTTATGTTTCTTATTAGAACAATAACATGTTTGATTTTTAAAAATTTGATTTGAGGGCCGGGAAGATAGCGCAGTAGAATAAGCGCTTGCCTGGCAAGTGCAAGGACCTAGCTCAATCCCCAGTTCCAGGGGAAAAAAAAAATTGATTTGACATAAGGAGAAACTGAAAAACGCCTAAATGTCTCCACATTGAGAAAACCAAATGCACGTCAATCCTCTTCTGTAAACACCTACGCCTGAGGCAGGTGTGATATGAGAAGACATTTGCTAAGCTTTTTTCCCCGATCCTCAAGGTGACCACTGAGGTACAGTAACTGATTCCTCCCGGCCATTGTCAAGGGTAGGCAGCATTTCCCAAAAAGTTGCTGTGGGTCTGGGTACTAGCCTCGGGCAGAAGCCCGCTGCAAAGCCAGGCAAAGCCAGAGTCAGAGGCAACTCCGAACTCCCTCAGACTCTGCCTGGAGATGCCTGGCTCCACGAGCAGGCTCCTGCCCTCCTTGTTTAAGCCGGAATGACTTACATTTCTTAGTTATGCAGTACAACAAATCCTGACCAGCACTACTGGTGTTTTTTGCCATTTAAAAACTGTGTAAGATCTGTCGTATATTTTAAAAAATAATCTCTGGGTTATTGGCTTGTATTTACCTTTCTCTCTCTCTCTCTCTCTCTCTCTCTCTCTCTCCCTTCCTCTCTCTCTTTTGGTAGCAAGAATTGAACTCAGGACTTTGTGCTGAGCTATATCCCCTGCCCTTGGGCTGGTTTTTAAAAATATACTCAATAAAAAAATAATAAATGTTTGAGAAGGGGGCCCGGCCCTAGCTCAGTCCTTTGAGTGGCTGCTTTCACAAAGCTGTCAGCCTCACGTTGCTGTAGTTCGATCCCCACAACACTCCAGGCAGCCAAAACAGCCCTCAAGGCATCCGACGAGCAAAAGCAAAAAATAAAATAAAATAAAATAAAAATAATAAATGTTTGAGAAGCTAGATATGTTTACCCTGATTTACACATCACACACAGTGGCCAGGGACACAGCTTAGTGCTACTGTGCCCACCTGGTAAGCACAAGGTCCTCAGTTTGATGACTGGCACCAAAAAAGTTGAGAAACCAAAACTCCTTGCACAATGTCTACATATATTGAAAAAATCACATGAAGCCCCAACACATGTACAATTTTATATCAGTTTTTATGTGAGTTAAAATCAACTTATTTTCAAATTCTTTTTTCTATATCTAGCACAGGATCTAAAGGGTGTCACTACATAGATCGGACTCGTGATGGTTCTGTTTTTAGTTTCCCAAGCACTGGGATGGTGTACAGGCGCACACCACCACACCCAGTCTCAATCGCTGTCTCCGTGCACCCCAGGGGCTGGGCCTGCACAGCACGCCAGAGATCGAACCCGGCTGCTGTGCTCTGCCTAAGCAGGCGCTTTGGTCCGCTGAGATATCAGGCTGGCCCTAATTTTCAAAATTTCAAATATCTTCTATACATAGGTTACATGCATGTTCTTCTATATTTTATCATTTGGGAATTTTATTATCTTATTTTTTTATTTTTAACTTTTAAGATTAACTCAAGCCAGGTGTAGTGGCTCATGCCTGTAAATCAAGCACTTGGAAGACTGAAGGAGGAGGATTGTTATGAGTTCAAGGCCAGCCCTGGGTTACACAGAAAGATCCTGTCTCAGAGAGAGAGAGAGAGAGAGAGAGAGAGAGAGAGAGAGAGAGAGAGACAGAGAGAGA
>NDGN011534352.1:731-13571 GCA_002564285.1 Tympanoctomys barrerae
AGAGAGAGAGAGAGAGAGAGAGAGAGAGATGAGGAGGAGCCCAGAGTGCAAGAATATGCTAAAGATGAGACTCTAAACAGACAAGAGATTCAGGGAAGGTCACAGCTGGGAAATGATGGGGCCAAACTTTGAACACTGGTCCCTGGAACGCTGGCCCTGGAACTCCAAGGCAGGTTTCAAATGGCAAAACAAGCTGAATTTTCAAGCCAGGTTCAGAAAGGAGTTGAGGGAAAAATCAAATCAGTAACCCAGGCAATTTCAGGGCATGCCACACAGCTGATCTATTTTCAGCACCCACTCTTGTGGAGGCTACTTGTAGAATCATAGAATTAATAGAATTTTTGAGCTGAGCAGATCCTTAGGCTCAAAGGGGCACCTGCGTCTTTGCAAACATGATTCACAGAACATCCTTCGAGTAGGCAGATGGGTCAGGCTGCTGAGCAGACCTTACTTTGAATGGAGCTCTAGACACAGACCAGCCTTCCACCGCATCCTATTCTCTTTCTCCCCACTGTCAAAAGGAACAGGACATTATATAAACCTTCTAAAATGCCAAAAGGAGGAAATCTATATTTAACTCCCTTCCCAGCATCCAAACATCACATGATGGAATGCTGAGAATCCAATTCAACAATATTGAGTAACAGGGATGTAACCCAAGGGACTTCTCTCCCCTTCTCCTCCTTGCCTTCCCATCTCCCGCCACCCACTGTCATAACTTCATTAAGGACTTTCAGAGAAGCATGGCTCAGGCAGATCCCTGGGAAAGCAAACAGCTTGGGGAGTCAAAGGGATTATGCTAATATAGATGCTATTAGCACGGGCAGAGCTACCAGGGAGCTGGAACTCAGAGCCAATGGCAGCCTCCTCCCTTCCACTCTGCGTTGCTGAGAAGTGTGGGGAATGAGGAGTAACAGGGAAGGAGGTAGCTATATAAAAACCAGTGCCCTCAAGGCTCAGGAGGGAAATGAAATGGAGCGTCAGCTACCGCATCTCCATAGCTGGGACTTTGTTAAAAGACGCTGGGGGTGGTGGGAGGAATCAAGGCCCAACTGCAGGATTCTGAGAGCAGGAAAGATAAAAAGAGGGGACAGCAAGCTGATCAGAAAGGCATGGAGTGCAGTTCTTGCTCACACTTATTGACCAGCTTGCATGCTGTGGGCGATCAATAAATATTAAACACTGAGACTGGTGGAGAACAGGTTTTAATGAAGCCCGGGAACAGCATGCAGAGTGGGCTGTGTGGTGAAGGCCAGGAGGTGCTAAGCAACCAGCCTCATCCGGCACATCCCACGTGCACGCTTCTCCCTGGGATGCACTCACATGCAGAAGGAAACAAACCAACTCAGGGGAGATCCGCGGGGAAGTGGGAAGCCAGGGGTCCCTCCCTGACAGAGCCCAGAAACTACTCCAGTCTCATTTCATCATTCATTTGATGTTTTTAAAATTCCCAAGATAATAGCAATGAGAGAGAGAGAGAGAGAGAGAGAGAGAGAAACTCGCTCCCTCTCAGGAAGTTTCTAGGTTTCCAGGGGAGGCCTCAAGGATAGTGATAGGACCTGAGCCGGGAAGCACATTGTGATAGGTCACAAAGGAAGGGCACCCATGCCAACCAAGGATGTCAGGGAAGTCTCCACAGAAGTGACTTTTGCATACATAAAAAGAATTAGAAGGGAGCAACCCAAATTAAGAAGCAGGAAAGAGTGGCCCACACGTGTTCTGGAGCAACCTGGCCCTAGTACATGGGAGTCAAGTCACTACAAAACCAAAGAAAGAGCCAGACAGATCCAGGACAGCACAGAGTGCAACCACTTGGAATCTGGTCCTGGGCTTCAATCAGCAAGACCGGTCAGGCTTTGTCTATTTATGGTTTTCTGGGAATCTACATCAAACAAACTGTGTAGTTACTTAGAGGTGATGAGACCAAGTGATTAAGGTTACTCACAAGCAGTCCTGGCAGTTGCTACCCCAGATGGTTGTAGACATGTCAAACTAAATCCATGGGATGTGGGTAACATGTTGCATCAAAGCTCAGGGTACCTGCTCTTTCCTCTATTTGTAACATGATTGTATCCCTTATCCACCATGGATCATGGATTTTCCCCCAGTAGCATTCTACCTACAGTTATATAACCCATCATGATCAGTATTAGTGTGGTGGTGGTGTTAGCAGTACTACTGTTATTACTGCTCTTATTTTACTTTTGAGCCCTTACTGTGTGTGAGGCACTATATTAAGCATGTTATTCACTTTATTCTTTTAAGCCTCATAGCCCTATAAGATTGATGGTGTCATAATTCCCTTTTATAGGAGAGAAGACTCCAGTCTAGAGAAGCTAAATAACTTTCTGCCAGTAAAAGTGGCAAATGGAACTCATGGAATTTGGCTCCAGTGTATCTAAACATTTGCCATATATGTTTACACTAAGTGGTGCTATCTCACGTGTCAAGCCATACATTAAGCTATGTCTTTGTGATATTTTAACTTGCTTCTCATGTCCTTCAGCGCTTCATACAAGACCTAGCTAGTCCACAGAAGTTAGAACTAGTTGGACATGGAGTTAAATCCCAGACTTACCACACCTTGGAGCTTTTTAATTCTAGGCAACTTACCCAAATCTTTAATGCCTCAGTCTCCATATTACAAAATGGGAATTTTAATCCCTATATCCTAAAAGACTGCAGAAAAAAATATAAATTGGAAGGCCTGGCAATTTAACAGATTGTATTAGTTTCCTGCTGCTGCTATAACATATTACCATAACCTTAGTGAAAACATAGCGTAGATCTATTACTTTAGCATGCTCAGAGTCAGAAGTCAAGTGCTTCCTGGAGCTACCCTTTGAAGACTCTAGCATAGAATCCTTTCCTTGTATTTTTCAACTTCTGGAGGCTGTCCACATTCCTTAGCTTGTGGTCACATCATTCTGACCTCTACTTCCGCTGCCACATCTTTCTCCAACACTGACATCTGCATCTCTCTTCTAGGCACACTTCTGATTACACTGACCACACTCAGATAACCTAGATGAAGTATTCATCTCAATATGGAAAGGTGCCTAACCTAATCACATCTTTTACTTTTGCCATAAAACATTTTCACCAACTGAAGAGTTTAGACAGTTGGCATCTTTGGAAGGCCAGTATTCTGCTAAACTGCTAAACTAAAAAGCCTGATTCCTCAAATTTTGTATATGTCCTCTATGCAAATTATGTTCACCCTATTCCCAGAAGTTTCAACTCATCGCAGCATCAACAAAGTTTAAAATTTTCATCTAAAGCTCACCAGCTCAAAATCTACAAATCTCATCACCTTAAGCACCTAAATCAAGTATGTATAAGACTCTAAGTATTTATTTTGGGGCTAAATTTCTCTTCAAATGTGGACTAATAAAGCTGGAAAACAGGTTATTTGGCCCTAAAGTACAATTGTGGAACAGGCACAATACCAATTGTGGACATTCCTGGTTAAACAAAGAAACAATGGGGAAAAAATGTTACCACACTTGCACAATTTATAAATTCCACTTGGCAAACAAATGTTAGCTTCCAAGGCCTATAAATAATCTCCCATCTTTTACAGCTCTATCCTCTGGGCTTAAAGCTTTATGCTCACGATAATCCTTTCTTTTTTCATGAGGGGTATCAAATATTTGCAGCCTAGTAGCTTTGGCGATCTATTTTTTTGCCTGTAGAATTTTGAGATGTGATGGTCACCTTTCACTTCTTCCTCTGTCTGTTCTCTTCAGCCCAAGTTGCCAATGCTTCTGCTGTTACGAAATTTCAAGAATCTATGTATATCATTGGGATTCACCCATTGAATATTCCCCACCTATTTTTCCTGGGTAATTCTATCTCTATTCTTGGCTTTTGCCTGGATGGCTAATAGGGATCCATGAGTCACACACCTAATCTCCTGAAATAGCCCTCTGTGTGAATGAATATCATGACCTTTTACATCCTTCCAAAAAACTAGCAAAAGACTGTCCACACACATTATCCTAACATGCTTTCTAACTATGAATCTCCCAATTTTAGCATCTTTTGCAATCTGGATATACTGAGAATTTCCCAAGTCATCAAATCCTGATTCCTTTTTGTTTAACAGTTCTGTCCTCAATCCATCTTTTCCCTCCCACATTTTACTAAAAGCAGCAAGATGATATCAGGCTGTAACTTCAAAATTTTGCTTAGAAATTGCCTCAGCTAACTAAGTTCATCATTTACAAGTACAGGCTTCCACAAAACTGTAGACCACAATTCAATGAAACGTTCTGTCATTGTACAACAAGGGTCCCATTCCTCCACTTTCAAATGACATGTTCTTTATCTGCATTCAGCCTTCACTGGAGTAATATCTGCATTTCTACCAAGTTTGTTCATGATGAATTAGGGATTCTCTCTCATGATCTGTGTTTTTTCCACCATGCTCCTCATTGCATTCTGAGCCCTCAATTTGTTAGCACATTTCTATTAATAGTCTATTAGAGGAAATCTAAACCTTTTCTGTGTGTCTCCAAATCCTTTCAGGCTCTACTCAGTATCCAAGTCCAAAGCCAATTCTACTTTTCTGAGTGTCACTTCTATCAATAATCCATTCCGGGCTAGCACTAAAAACTGTACAAGTTGGAGCTCACCAGAAAAACAGACCAGTAAGAAATACATATTCAGAGATTTATTGTAAGAAATTTGCTTACATGATTATGGGGAATGGCTAGACCAGCCCAAAACCAACAGTGCATGCTAGAACTTACAGGCAGAACCAAAAGCTTCTATCCTTAAATGGAATTTTCTCTTCTTAGAGAATCTACAGCTTACCTCCTTAGGCCTGGCAATAGATTGGAGCAGGCCTATTCAGATTGTCTAGGATAATCTCCCTTAAAGTCAGTTGATTTTAAACTCTCATCATATTTGTAAAACATCTTCACAGCCACACACAGATTAGGGTTTGATAGTTCTGGGAACTGAACCCTAATCAAATGGACACACAAAACTGACCATCGTTGTGCTGTGTCCCTAATAGTCAAGACAGCCTCTTGTGCATTTCTACATCCTCTTGTCCAGCTCCCAGGTCCAGGGAAACATATGTAAATCAAATGAGCACATCCAGGGGCAAATAGACTTAGCCTCTCAGCACTCTATTTCCGTCATCCTTCCCTCTACCCTCCCACTCCACCATTCAACCATCAGTTCTGAAGGTGTTCTGTTGTCCCACCCTCCCAGCAAGCCCATCAATTTGTACTGAAAGTGCACACTGCAAATATTAGAGTATAATATCATCCCACAGCACATGCACTAAAATTCTACCTATTCTACACATGAAAGCTAAAATAACTAAAGTCCAAGAGGAATTCTCTTTCAAATCCACAGCTAGGAATACAAGATTGAATAGCAACAGGAATTTCAAAGGTAAGATTCTCTTTCAACTGGATCCAATGAAACCAATCCAAGTCCAAAGCCAATTCCAATTTCTTTTTCTAATTCTGAGCTGGAGACCAGTTGTGCATGATGCTAGACAAAGAGTAAAGGTGAAACACACTGGTTAATAATTAATAAATCTTCCTTAAAAAGAAACCATTTCAATAGTTTGCTGAACATATTCTAGGTGACCTTTTCCTTCACATTTTTCTTCACTTTTTGGATGTACTTATCTGTCAGTGAAGATGGCTTAAAAGAATCAGTTCATTCCACCTTCATGATGGTAGTGATGATGAGGATGATAATGAGGAAGAGAAGGAGGATGAGGATGATGGTGAAGAGGAGGATGAGGATGATGATGATGATGATGATGATGATGATGATGATGATGATGATGATGATGCCAGCAGCTACCACTTATCAGGTACTACCCAGTGACTATGCTAAGAATTTTGCACATAGTATTTCATTTGATCATGATTATGACCTGAGACCCTGAGAAAAGACATCAAGTTCCCAATGACTTGTTTCAGAAATTACTTCAGGAAACACTGGTAAAGAAAAAAAAAGTGATTTCCTGGCAACTGCAGGGTCCTGAGTTCAATCCCTGGTACCACCAAAAAAAATAAAAAAGCAAGACCACAAAGGAAAAGAAGACAACAAATATGCCCATTTCATCAAGTGCCCATTATGAGAAAAACTAAACCTTGGTACCACTGGGAACATCTGGGATATGGACACTGCAGTCACTCTGCTCATAAGACAAAGGACCAAGGTACCTAGCCACAAACCACTAGCCATTGCTGGTTATTTTCAGCACTTCCACTCACTCAGCAGGTAGACCAAGCCTGCTTCCACAGCCAGAAAAATCAATGCATGTAGAATTATTGGGGTTCACATTTAGCAACTTCCAGCTTACAGAGGAGAGGGCTGAGGAGATGGAGCAAGGCCCAGTGGCACACACTGTACAGTTGTTAGCACTAAGTTGAAGGAATCAGCCACATTTTAGAGGGATAAAAAGGTTCAGAGAAGATAAAATAACTTTCTTAAATGACATAGCCAGATTCAAGTCCGTTGTGTCTGTCTTCAAAGTCATTGTCTCATCCATTACATCTTCTGACATCCAGAGTATTCTCCAGGTTCCTACCTGCTCCACCTTGGAGAAAGTCCTATTGCCCACACCTGGAAGCCTGCAGTAACTTTAGGCTTTCTCCTGCTCCCAGNCAGTCCTCCCTGCACAACACAACCAATTATACATCCTTTCCTGAGCTTCCTAAAGACTGCAAGATCAAGTCCAAGCTCCCCTTAAGCAGCTCTTCCCATAGCTTACTTATGGCCAATATGTACCTTCCTATCACAGTCCTAGCCCACAACTCACAGATCTAATTCAAATAAATGCAATTTTTCCTCTTAAAAAAAAGAAAACAGCAACAAATCTTTATGAAGCACCTGTTCTACGTGAGGAACTATGGACCTCATTATAGTTGAAATCTTAAATGTCCCCAGAGGCCAACGTGTTAAAGCTTAGACCCCAGTGTGGTGCTACTGGGGGTCTTTCAGAGGTGGGGCCTCATAGGAGGTTTTAGATCCCTGGGACCGTGCCCTCAAAGGTGACTGTGGGACTCTCTTCTTCTCTCTCTCAGTTCTGGCCATGAGGTGAACAGTTAGTTCCACTATGTGCTACCTGTCATCATGTGCTGCCTAGTTGTAAACCCAAAGCAACGCAGCCAACTAAGCATGAATTAGGCCCTCCAAAACTATGAGCCAAAGCAAACCTCATTTCATAGTTGATTATCTCAGGTACTTATTACAGGAATAGAAGGCTGGCTTTCACAAACCACCTAGTTTCCTCTTCTGTAAAATAGGGATAACCATGGAATTGCTAAAAGGATTAGATGACAATTTATGATATGATTAACACAAAAAAAGGTGCAGATTCCATGTGAAACTGTTTGATCATGAGCAACCAAAAGCCACTGTTTGATCTTGAGAGGCAAAAATCTACCCATAAGAGACACAAAGTACTTGTCATAAACTCCCAAATACTGAACATGACTTCTCCTTTGTTAGGTGAACTCCTTCAGATAATGTTTATAAAGCCTGGATGATGAGAAAAGTCCTTGATTCAGAGAAAAATCCTGAATCCAAACCTGGACTCTACCCATTCCTGACAATGTCTATTTATCTCCAGACTCAAGTTTGTCCTCATCAAGGGACACAAACACCTTACCTGTGTCCGTAGTAAAAGTTAAAGGCCCTGTGGGTCACACTTCCTGAACAAGGGATTCTTCACATTGAGTCTAATTAGCTGATTGTATCATGACTAATAATCAAGTTCAGAAGGCAGAGACTCCTGGGTTTTAATCTAGGCCCAAGTTCTCAGCAGTTGTGAGACTCTCAGCATGAGCCTCAATCTTCTCACATGCCAAATGGGGATGAGCATAGCAACAGCATCTCAGAGATATGCTGAGGATTAAGGGAGGTGTTTAAAGTCCATAACAGAGCTGGCCAGATAGCTCAATGAACTAAAGTGCCTGCTTAGGCAGAGCACAGCGGCCGGAGTTCATGCTCCAGTGTGCTGTGCAAGCCACCCTGCCCCCAGCATGCTGAGATGATGATTGAGACTGAGCATGCTGTCACATGCCTATAATCCCAGCATTTGGGAGGCTGAAAACAGAAGGATCACTACAATTCCAATCTATGTAGTGAGACCCTCTAGACCTTGTACTAAATACAAAAGATAAAAATAAAAATAAAGTGCATAACACAGCTCCTGGCACATCATATATTTTCAGTTGTGACAACTGCTATTATTATTATTATTATTATTATTATTGTTAATATATTATCATCATTGGAATGTTTAGAATGAAAAATGTGCATAAGGAATATTTGTTAAATAGAAAATGAAGGGAAGATAATATCATCCACCCTGACAGTGCCCAGGCTTCAGAATCCTGCATATGGAAGTTCTCTGTTGGGAAAACAGAAAGCTTTGCAATTAAGAAAACTGTAAAAGAACAAAACAGGTTTGGCCCAATTGCCTAAGCCCAGTCATGTGTGAAATGGCTCAGAACACCTGATCAAGACAGAGCAAATCAGGCCAAGTCAAAATCGAGATCATGAGACAGACAGCCCTGGAGACCCAGAGTTGGCTGAGGCTGTTCTTTGCAGGGCCTAGAGGCAGAAGCTTGGAGTCACAGCTGCTTCCCGCAGAGGCAAGACCTCAAGCTGTGCGCAGAACATTTTCCCATCCCCGTCTCAGTGATGGAGGTAGGGGTCAAGCATCTTCCAACAAGGAACAGGTCTACCTATTACAACCACAGGTAGGAAGGCGAGAAGGGGGCGGGCTTTTCTCAAGAGGCCCTGGGCAGGAGGCAAGTAAGGAGCTTTGCAAAGAGAGCAAAGTAAAAGCGATCTGCCACACAGCCAGAACCTGGGCTCCGGGTGCCTGTCTAGGGTAGGATTTGGCATATATAAGTTAAATAAGATATCTGAGGAAATAGAAAAGCTACTGGACCACTGGCCACATATGCAGTAGTAAGACTAGACATGACTTGGTCCAGTGTTTACAAACTTTTTTTATGATAAGCCTTACCTAGTGGGAGAAGGATGCCTTGTGTTTTTTTTTAATTACATAGAAAATCCAATTAATAGATTAAAGGAGGTGAGAGATATAGCTCAGTGGTACAAGTACCTACCTGGGAAGTACAAGGTCCGTATTTAATTCATTTACTTTTCTCCCAAACACACAGCACATCATAGAGAAAAGAAAGCATAATCATAAAAAAAATCCTTATGGAGAAAAGTCAAGGAATTTTTAAATTGTTTAGGCCTAAATCTATTTAACAGATTTGGACATTAGGTCCCCAAAAAGAGAAGTAATAGGCCCAGACTCATAGTGAAGTGATATGGTCAGTACATGAATCCAAGTCCTTCATGACTCTCAATCTACTGGGCTCTTGTGTTATAATTCAATAGGTATCATCTTTGGAGAAAATATCTATCTTCACTTCTCATTCTACCCAAATAGGCAACTCCACCATCCCCAACTAAAAAGACATGCATGTGACCAGCCTGGCCCACCTGTAAATTCCATCCACTGGCAACTTCAGTTGACTCAGTTTTAGACACATGATCCAACGTGGCCAATGTTAGACCTGGGCTTTTTGATAGAGCTATCAGAAAGGAGATTTTGAACTCTAATTCTGAGTTACCTAATTGGTAGAATTAAGGTGCAACACTTCTGATGGCCACTCTAGCACCCAGGAATGAAGCCTAAAGAGAGAAAAACCAAGATAAAAAACAAGAGAGACTGCTCCCCTGTGACATCCAGACTAGCCATGCTGGACACTGATTTCTGGTATTGTCAGCTACACTGCCCATCTTGCCTGACTTGGTACAGCTGCCATTGCTAATAATAACAACCCTAATATTTTTCTGTACTAAGACTTAGGTTTATAGATGATGTTCACTTTCATTATGTCGCGTCATCCTTAAAGCACCTCTATAAGGTAAGCAGGCCAAGGACTATTTTCCACATTTTACAGATGAGGTACCAAGGCTCCAAAGGGAGTGATGCCTTGCCAAAGGTCACGTGGCTCAACACCAGAGGACAGAGACTATATATCTGGTCTAACAACTCCATTTCTAAGTGCTTTGTGCTGTAGCATTATATACAATCTAACCCAATGGAAATACAGCAACTCCACTTTCCTCCCTGCCTCAATTTAGGTAAAAAAAAAAAAAGATGGTCTCTCATAACATTCAATAAGGATTGGCTTTTTGAGGTTCTTTCCAGCTAAAAGCTTCATTGAGACATCCTTCCAGACTATCTGTCCTGAGTTATGGGAAAGAAGACGAGAATATCCCCCAAATACCCATTTTCTTAAATTCCAGAGTACAAAAGGACACAATCTCACAAGGAGGTACAGGAAAATTTACTGAGTCACAAGAAAATGGGGGCCAAGTGAGGAAGTTATGTAAGGGCCACAAAGAAGATAGAACCTAGATTCAAAATCAGCTGGAACCGAAAGAGCTTTACTGCCTTATCTTAGAAAGAAAAGGATGTCTTAAACAAATATAAAGAAGCACCACAAAGTCCAGAACCCCAACTTACCTCAACCACCCAGCTCCCGTTAAGCCAACCACAAATACCCAAACCTTCTCTGTTCCTACTCAGCTTCCCAGGACTCCGTGTCTCAGGATCAAGTCCTCTTTACATGACCTCCCTCAGTCTTACTCCCATGTAAAAGTCTCGTGTCTCATCCCTTTTCCAATTAGGTACTTAATACAACTCAGATGCTTGTGCCACCACATAATAATTTACACAGAACACTTAATTAGCTTCTTAGATAAAAATAACATGTAATTTGTTTGGTAATTATATGTTTCCACAACTGCTGAAAGCAACTCATTATAGGAATTTGGTACACTTACGATAGATTACCTTAATTCTATTTTCTGTTTATCCAATTATATCTGTCAGTCTTAATCGTATTGTAAATTATGTTGAGTTGGTGAAGGTGACTCGGAGCTGTGGTTGCTTCTGATTTCATGGTTGGTTTGTGTGTCCTGGTTTTTGCTCCAGGCACAGACTAACTTTGTCACAGTGATGGAAAGAACACCGTGGTCTCTTTTTTCTAAGCAAACAAGAGAGTGCGCATAGCTTCCTTCTGCAAGGATCTCCTTAACATGGTATATTCCAACTCAGGGTATACTGGTGGCACACAGATAATCTGAGTGGTTGTATTTTTAAGAAGTAGGCATTTAGTCTACCACGTATGAGGAAATAAAGTATATGAATTAGATACCCAAACCATTATTTATTTCATTATTTCTTGGATTAGTTGGGGGATAGAGAAGTAGTTTGGGAAGAGGGAATATTTAAAAAAAAAAAGATGGACCATATTGTAAGTAATTCTGCAATGAGAATGAGGTACAGATATCACTTTGATATCCTGATTTCATTTGGACATGTACCCAGAAGTGGGATTGCTGGACCATTTGGTGATTCTATTTTTAATTTGTTGAAGAACCATCATACTGTTTTACATAGCAGCTGCACCATTTTAAATTCCACCAACAGTGAATAAGGTTTCAATCTCTCCAGTCCTTGCCAACACTCATTATCTTTGTCTTCTTGATAATAGCTGCCCTAACAAGTGTGAGTTGATATCACAATTGCTCTTTGTGGTTCTGACTTACATTTCTCTGATGGCTGATGATACTAGGAACCTCTCAGTACCTATTGACCATTTGGATGTCTTCTCTGAAGAGTAGTCATTCAAGCTCTTTACCCATTTTTTAATTGAGTTGTTTTTTGCTGTTGAGTTATAGAGTTTTATTGGACATTGTGAGTATCAACCCCAAATCAGATATATGGTTTGCCAATATTTTTCCTGTTCCATAGATGACCTTCTCATGCTGTTGCTTCTTTCCCTTACTGTATAGAATTTTCATTTCAGCATCATTCACAAATAGCCAAGAAGTAGGGAAAAAAATCCATCAAGAGCTAAACGGATAACACAGGCTTAGGAATATTCCTAAATTAAAGGCCATGCAATTTTTTTTTCAAAAAGGAAATCCTACTATTTGCAAAAGCATGGATAAATCTCATGGACTTTCTGCTCAGTAAAATAAGCCAAGCATAGAAGACAAATATTGCATGATCTCGCTAATACAAAATATCTAAGATACTCAAACTCACAGAGGCACAGAGCAGAATGGCGGCTGCCAGTAGCTGGGGGTGTGGAGAAATGGGGGGCTATAGGAGGTACAATGAAGTTTAGTGATGTAAAATGAACAGTCACTGAAGATCTGCTGGACAGCACAGTGCCTATCATTACCAGAACTGTGTGATGTGCTTAAAATTTTAAGAGACAGCTCAGGTTAGGCATTCTCACAGCAGCAACAATAAGCCAATGAAGCTCAAGGAAACTTTTGGAAGTGATGGATATGTCTCTTGATGGTGGTGATGGTTTTATAGGTAAATGCTTATGTCCAAACTGATAATACGATATACTTTTTTTACATCAATTGTATTTCAATAAAACTGTTCTTTTTTAAAAAAGATTGATCATGAGCTGACACTGAGTAAGGGTACCTGAGGGTTCTCACATATTAGATATTCTCTGTACTTGCATATTTGACAATTTACACAGTAATAAGTTTAGAAAGGGGGTCAATTTTTTGAAAATTTATTAAATAATAATGTAGATTAAAGGTCAATATGATTTTTTATAAAGAGGCAAATAGCAAATATTTTAGACTTTATGGACCATACAGTCTCTGTAGCAACTACTTAACTTGGCTATTGTAGCATAAGCATCAATAGACAGTACTTTCACAAATTGGGGTAATTCTGTTTCAATAAAACTTTATTTACAAAAACAGATGGTGAATCATGATTTGCCAACCCCT
>NDGN011534365.1:443-11993 GCA_002564285.1 Tympanoctomys barrerae
TGTGTGTGTGTGTGTGTGTGTGTGTTAGGGAAGGGTCTACAGGGTGCTCAGGGTCTCACTACTAGATCAGACACATAGTGATCTACCTGTTTACAGCATCCCAAGAGCTGGGATTACAGATGTGCATCATCATGCCCAGTCTCAACTGCCTCTCAGTATGTCCCGGGGGTGGGGCCAGCATAGCAGGCCCAGGGATCAAACCCCGGCCCCTGCATCTGCTTGCAGGTACTTTAATCTGAGCTATTTGGCTGGACCACATGAATCTTGATAGTAGTTTTATTTACAACTTCCAAAAACTAGAAGAAAACATCCAAAGTCCTTCAATAGTTGAATAACAAATTCTGATACAGCCACACAATGGGATATTAATTAGCAATTGAAAAGAATAAACTATTGATTCAAACATCCAGGGTAGATCCCAAGTTAATAGAAATGCCAGTCTCAAAGCACTAAATACTGTATGGTTAGATTTACATACCATTCTGAAAATGACAAGATTACAATTACAGAGATGGAGAACAGAGCAATGCTTGCTAGGGGACGTGGGCTGGGCGGGTGCAAGTATAAAGAAACCACGAGGGAGTCAGTACCTTTGCAATGACAAAACAGCTCCATATCTTGATCGTTGTGGTGATTATATAAACCTATACATGGGATAAAATTCTGTAGTACTTTGCATACACATAGGAATTCAAAATGAATAAAGTCTATAGTTAGGTTGACAATATTAATCATTATTAATTTCTTGGCTTTGTTGGCATAGTTGTACAACTATGTAGAATGTTACCATTGGGGAAAACTTGCTAAAAGTGCACTCAATTAATGCTAACTATTTACTCATTCTTTTTCTAGTTTTGTAAGCATTAAATCAGGTAGATATTACACTTCTCTATAAAGAGGAATTATCTGTACTTCTCAGATGGAAAAAATGAGCCAGACTTGAAACAACCCATCCAGATTACTCAGCTAAAGACAGGCAGAGTCTTTGCCTTACTCAGTAGAGTTGGACTATAAAATGGCCATGCTATGAAGTATTCTTAACAATCAATGTGAAAATTATGATTTACAAATTTTGCCAAAACATGATAAACATTCTTACTGTTTACTACGTGTATAGAGAAATAAAATGAAAACAATACAACTAATATTTAGTATGCTGTGATTTAAAATATCAGTAATTTTGAGAATTAAAGGATTTTATTTCTTTATAAAAACATTCATGGTACATAATTTGAACATTCATTTAAGCTGTATCTCATACAACTTAGGCTAAAGAGCAAGTATCTTTTATATGCCTTGGAAAATCATTACTATTCTTGATTGGGGGGGTGTTTTTAGGTAGGTTCTTGCTATATAGTTCAGGCTGGCATAGTTCAAACTCATGGCAATCCTTCTGTCTCAGCCTCCTGAGTACTGGGATTAGAGCCACAAGCCACTACATGCAGCACTAGTCTTAGTTTCAAGTGTAGATCACTTCCAATATTTGGCCCCCTTTATTGTCGTGGAATATCTCTTAAGAGTTCCCATAATGTGAAGTTTTTGCTTGGGTCCCTTCTTCTGGGACATTTCCATCTTTTCGTTCCCAACAGCTTTCCTCATACGGGTAAGGGTACCTACATTCCCCTGGATGCCTAGCCTGTAGTCTCTCTCAAATGGTAACAGAGTCAACAATTCTATGCTACTTTTTGTTTGTTTGTTTGTTTCATTTGTTAACAATCATCATGTTTGCAAAATCCCATAGGGGTTAATCAATGGAAGACAGGGTGATAGATTTGTTGTCTTCATGTAAAGTGAATAAAGAGAGGGACAGCGATCAATCGCCAAAACACTTTAAAAGAATTCATGCATTGATCGCTTGGTAGCGGATACACTGTGTCAACTTGAGAGGTCTGAAGCTTAGCTGGATGGGCTCAGCAACTCCTCGCCAGAGGGAGTAGAGGCCCCGCCCGAGGCACAGAGGGCCCGGCCCAGAGTGACTCAGCATTTCCTGGGTATCTAAAGGGGTGAAGGGGTGGAGGAAGGCTTCTGCCACCACTTCCTTGGCGGAGCTTGAATGATGCAGCTGCACCACTTGGGAGGAGCTTGGGTCTTAGCAGCAGCCACCACTTCCTTGGAAGAGTTCCGGTCTTCACATTCTATGTGGAAGGAAAGGGTCTGTTAGGCGCCACAGCTGCTGCTCCTCTGCTCTTTGCCATCTTCCTTGGAGCCAGCTGAGTATGGACTGAACTATGAGCTAAATAAACCTTTCCTTCCTTCATTTTGAGTGTCAGGTATTTTGTCCCAGCAACAAATGAAAAGTAACTGAGAGAATCACTGATTATATATATGTATTATTTATGCAGTGATAATGCAGTTTAAAGAGCTAGTAGCAACATTTGCTCTTCATGCAATTATAGTTAATACACAAAAATCAGAGCTATGCTGTTGGGAGACTGCTGTTACTCAACTAAAGCATGCAGTTAGAATTTGTATATAACAGAACTGTGGCAGAGAGTAGTAGTTTAGCCAAAACTCAAACCCAGGCCAACTGATGGCAGAATGCTCTTAGTTATCTTCTAGATAATATTGCCTCTTAGAATAGATATAATTTCTATGTTAAAAATACAGAAATAGGGACTGGGAAAATAGCTCTTCTAGCAAGTGCAAGTTCCCGGGGTCAATCCCTGATACCACATGCCATGCTAGGCCCCCAAACTGGGCATGGTGGTGCGCACCTGGAATCCCAGCACTGGAGTGGCTGAAGCAGGAGGATCACTACAAGTCCAAGCTGCATAGTAAGACTCTGTACCAAATACATAAAGATTAAAAAATATATTTAAAAAATACAGAAATATCTCAATACAGTAGAAAATGAGTTCCTGAAAATATCATAATAATGATAGAATTTGCTATTTCTAAAACTAAATTATTGCAAAGATATAACTTATGTTTGTATTCACATAGAAAAAGAGCTATAGAAATATTCATCAAGTTGTTGACAAAAGTGATTATCTCAGGGTGAGGTTATAGGTTCTGAGACTTCCAGCTTTTGCATTATACGTTCTTCTTTCTCCCTACACATGTCTGTCTTGAGCTATGAAGCCAAATAAGGGAGAAGGATAAAGGGCTGAAGGACAAAGAAGAAAGGAAATGATGGGGACCAGATCCTCCCCCATGTGGGGAGGTCGCAGCCTAAGACACTGAGAAAGCTCCCTCTCTCGGGTCCTCCTCACTCCCCAGCGCTGTCCTTCTGTCCTTGTTAATGCTCAGACATCCCCCAGGTCTGAGAAAAAGGATCCTTCACCCTGTGAAGGCTGTTCTCTTCATGTTTTGTTAGTTTTTTTCTTCATCCTTTTAAAATATTGCCCAGGGTCTCAAATGAAAGTTTTTTTCTTCTGTCTCTTTTTCTTATCTGCCCACTCCTTCCTTACATACTGCTTCTCATTTCCAAAGCATTATCTATGCTGAAATTGTCCTTTCAAAAGTCAGCCTGGGTGCAAAACAGCTTCTTTTCTACTTCCGCCCCCCTCCAAATCTGGTGGAGACACAGCATAAACAATTCCTAGGAGCAAACACTGAGGGCATGTTGTTCTCTGGATCTTTCTGCTGAGATCCAGCCTCTGAGGAGGGGCTGCTAGTCCTCCCAGAAGGTTTATCCTAGGTTCAAGAGTAGGTTCTAGCCTCTAGGTTCAGGCACACTTGAGCTCTAGGTAGGAAACCAAGACTTGCAAGAGGATGTCAAAGGTGTGTAGGGTGCAAAGGGAGAAACTTCTGTCTCCATTCATGCCCTTGGCTTTACACTCTGGGACCTAGAGTGTGCCCTAAAATGGAGAAACAAGATGGTAAGCTATGAGTTAAAAATGAGGAAAGTCTCCCCAGCTTTGCTTCCTCTGCAGGATTGAAAGGAATTTTCTTTACAGAATCAACAGCATTTCCTTATAAAGTCATAATGTTTTGTTTTGTTTTTCTGTATTTTAGGGAAGGATCTATAGGATGTTCAGAGCCTCACTACTAGATCAGACTCGTAGTGATTCTCCTGTTTACAGCCTCCCAAGAGTTGGAAATACAGGTGTGCACCACCACGCCCAGCCTCAATTGCCATGTCAGACCAGGAGCAGGGCTGGCACAGCAGGCCCCGGGGGATTGAATCCTTCACCCCTGTGCCTGCTTGCAGGTGCTTTAATCTGCTGAGCTATTTGGCTGGCCCTAAAGTCATAATGTTTTTGTGATTTGTTTTCTTTGGAGGTGATGTGTTGCTGTGTAGCTCTGACTGGCCTTGAATGCCAGATCCTTTTATTCAGCTTACAGAGATCCAGTATGACAGGCATGTACCACCACCCTCAGCTAATAAAGTCATGTCTTTATTACCAACTTCAATAACTATTCTCCTCTCCCCCAAACTGTATTTCTAGGAATAATCAGATTTCTCCGAGAGAGATTCCAAGATTCTACCCATGTAAGAAGCTGACTCTTCTCTCCACTGATGGAAAGAAGAATGAAGGAAAAAACCTGTTGTTAGGAAATATCTTTGCTGTGGCTTCAGGTGTTCTCCCTCATTCAGTGTGGCTTAGAGTGGCATCCTAAAGAAGCTCCAGTCCAGAGTCTGTGGCCAGCAGAAAGAGAGAGGAAAAGACCTGGCGGCCACAGGTAATGAGTCTCCCCTCTTTCATTCCAGCCTCCTAGGGAGTGAAAATGGAGAATGTGAGAGCCCACTAGTTGTACATGAATGGGAAGGGATGCATCTAGAGAACCTACAAGACCACAGTAGGAACTCAGATTATAGCAGAGCCCATCTATCACAGAGCCAGAGATTCAGGCAGCTGTCTTGGGAGGCAGGGCCTTCAGGACTACCCTAGGCCCTGTGATGCCTGGTTCAAGCACCTACAATATTTGAATGGCAATGGAACACCCATCTGTGACAAGACAAAACAAAAAGGGGGATATAAATGAAGGACCATTTTGTAGTGAAAAAAATATATATATACATATCTGTATATACAAAAGAGTTAGGATAGATATACAGCTACTTTCTCTTAGTTCAATGAGAAGAAAGTTTTGAACTAGTAATGTTTAGACAAGATAACATGTCTGCATCTTCTATTCTGAATTACTATGAAGATAACAATATGCAATGTATTAGTTATTGTAACTGTCCTACTACCCTGTTTTGAAGCTGTCTCATTGTGATTTCTTTCTCGTTAAAATTAATATTTAAAAAAAAGGAGAAAAGCCCTAACCGCTCTATATTCCACCTTCCCTTGTAATAGGTATAGTCCACAATCCAGAATCAAGTATGCTGACACAATCAGGTGTATTTGGAAACTATGGAGATGAAAGGCAGCTTGGGAAGAGAAGAGTCTCTAGTGACTTTCTTCTTGTGGGGAAGAAAGAATTTTATGGTAATGGGATTTCCCCACAAAGTCTTTTTCTCATTCCATTCACTCATTCATTCATTTATTCATTTATGGTGATGCTAAAAAAGTTTTCTCTGACAGAAAAAACTTTGTGCGTGATCAAAACAGAAACAGTAACAAGAAGTTAGACAAGGAACCATGGGCACAAAGAAGGTATCCATCAGTTCTGAGGTTGAGGCAAAGAAAATACAGTAGACATCAGGCCAGTAAGTGGGAGGCGAGGTCCCAGGGAACCCAAGAACTAGGAGTGCACAGCAGTGAGGCTGTGAAGAAAGGACAGTGGTGGGCTCACCACAGCAGAGATTTCCTTCTTTTTTGCCAGAACTGCTTCTCAGATCCCAGTACACGGTCAGTATTTCCAGGTCTCCAGGTGAGACATCCTGGGACCAGTTTCTACCTAGCTCCCTCCCCTTACGCCTTAGCCTATGCATCAGCTACCTCCTCATGAGGTCCTTCATGTTAACTCCAAAATGACCTGTTCCTCTCCAGCTCTCCCAAAATTGTGATTGTTATTTTCTTTGGGTTCTGTCCCAAAATATTTTTTATGCTTATTTATTTTTTAAAAATTTTTTGTCTTATTTTTTTTATTCATTTTAATGAGAAGAAAAGAGAAAATAGCAATGAAACAGTTTCAGAAAAGGTTAGTAAGACAGTTACACAACAATTAACACACACACAAAAATTAACACATTGCATATTGTCTTCATAGTAGTTATTCAGAGGACAAGATACAGGCAAAACTTCTCATTGAACTAAGAAAAAGTAGCTGTAAATCTATCCTAACTATCTTGAATATACATGTCTATATTTTTATTTTTTCCCTACAAAAGTACTTTATTTATAGCCCCCTTTTTTGTTTTGTTTTGTTTTGTCAGAGATGGGTGTTCCATTGCTGTTAGAGAAGCTGTATTTGGAGAAGTCTTTAAAGGATCTTTTTTATGCTTATTTTAATTATCACCTTTCCCAAGTGATATATAAATCCTACAAGAATGAGGACTTTGTCTACTTTGTTCCCTGATGTCTGAGTTTCAAAACAGATGAGTGTTTGGTTATGTGAGAGGTGATTTGAAGCCCAGGACTGTGAAGCACTGGAAGGGATGGCAGGGACTAATGAGACAGGGAAAGAAGGAAAGTGAATAAAGAAGAATGTGATGAGAAGTGTACTGCTCTGGGCAAGCCAGGCGTCAGTTCTCCAGGAATCCTCTCAGAGCCTATGACACACACCTCACAACTGTCCCAGTAAGGGCTGGGAAAACTTTGATACCTCAGTGGATTAGACTAGGATCTCTTCAGAGGAATTTGCACCTCCAAGCATACATCCTTCCCTAAAGAACACACTCACTTGGAAAGGCCTTTGGCATTATAGGCAGGATTTTGTAAGGGGAACAATTATATACAGGATACATAATATATAAGATTGTAATAGTCACCCAGAATCATACACAAAGAAAGTGCAGGAAATCTGTCCACACACTAAAGACCAAAGACTCCAGCTGAAGGCCTGGGTCCTATAGTAATGTTCTGCATGAGCCCAGCGGAAGACCTAGAGCCCATAACAATGCCCCCCATGAGTCCAACTGCAGACAAGACAAAGTCTCATTCAGGCCTGTTTCAAGGATCTGTGCTGGGAAGGCCCAAAGGTCAGGTGTCACTGTTAGTGGGTGTTGTGGTGTTCTGTCTAGGCTCTTACTGTCCTGTTCAAAGAGCTGGGTAGAATAATCAACAAAGTGAAAATTTAACATTTATTTAAGGCAAAGGAAGAAAAAGTGGTCTGAAAAGAGGTGCTCTGCAGTGTGAGTGCAGGCCAGGTAAGGTAGGAAAAGAAGTACACCTAGCAGAGTGCAGCTCAGGCTGGTGAAAAACTTAGGAACCACAAGTTTCAGGGCCACCATCTTTTATAACCCTGTTCTGACATCAGATATAACCTGTCCCATCAAAATCTCACTTGACAGTGTACCAGAAGACTGGTATGGGGTGTAAGTTGGCTTGATCGTGTGGCCAGAGTTGAGGACAGCTTTCACCATGATTAAAAGATCTCTGCCATTGACAGGTGACACCCAATTGCTAGCCACTTTGCCATGCTCTACTCTCCCACCTCGTTACAGCCTTAGATCCCAGATAGTACATAGTACAGCCTCCATAAATAATAACAGCCTCCATAAATAGTACAGCCTCCATAAATAGTATCCAAATAAATGAAGATTGATGAATGAATGAGCAAAAGAAGGACTGAATGGGATTCTAGTGATAATATTATCAAGGAAGACTGATGTATCTTTCTTGGTGTTGGCCTTAATTTTAACCCAAGTTCTTAGACTTTTCCATATTCCTCCTGCTAAGCTAGAATAGGTTCATCCTATTTATCCTCTACACTCAGAAAAAAGAATTTTCAGACTTATTTCAGTCTGACTCACTTTTCAGTGAAAAAAACATTGCTAGGGTTGTTGGAAATAAATATAACATTACTTATTGATCCAGGTTTCCCAACATGTAAGCTGTTGCCTATAAATTAGTTGGCCTAGTTTTAGAAGTTGCATTAATTCTTTTGGGCCGATTGAGTACCCTTTGGTGCCCAAGTAGCAATAGAAGTTAAATTTACAACACTAAATGCTGGAAGCATTAATCTAGACCAATGCATTCCAGGGGCCACTTCCTTTCTTCCTTCTGTTTATATAGTTTTCATCTGGGTTATAAATAAGACATCATGAGCAAAGAAGTAGTATATCTTTGGGACACTTAAATTCTTGATTAATAATACCAAAAGTTGGGGTCAGAAAAATAGCTCCGTGAATTAAAGCACCTGCAAGCAGGCCCAGGGGCTGGAGGTTTGATACCCAGGCGTGCTGTACTTGCCCTGCCCCCAGGGCACACTGAGCCACCAATTGAGACTGGGTGTGGTGGCACGCACCTGTAATCCCAGCTCTTGGGAGGATGTAAACAGGCAGATTGCTACGAGTCTGATCTAATAGTGAGACCCTGAATACCCTGTAAACCCTTTCCTAAAATACAATAATAATAATAATACCAAAAATCTTTTAACCTTAAATGAATCTGCTGGTATGCATGTTCCTTTTTGCTTTCCCTCTTTGAACTCCTTACTCACATAGGGTCAGCTTAATTTTGTCACATGGAAACACTATATGAGAATGAACTTTCTTTAATCATGCAAAAATCAATAATAACTTTGAAGCTTCTAGATACTTATGATTCTATTTCTACTTGTTTTCTATATAACAAACTTCTCCCTCAGTTTCATGAGTAGTATTTTTTTTTATGGCTTCATAGAGACTTGTTATAGTACTAGGTACCAAACTTAAATGTTCTGGCAGTACAGAACATTTAAGTACTATCTGCCCATAATTTTTTGTAGTACCAGGAATTGAATTGAACTCAGAACCTCACTCCACAATAGGTAAGTACTCTACCACTGAACTACATCTTCAGACCCTTTTATTTTTAAGACAGGGACTCACTAAGTTGCCTGGGCTGACCTCAAACTTATGATCCTCTTAGCTCAGCCTCGTGAGTCACTAGGATTACAGGTATGCACCTCCATATCCAGCTCATAAAACTATTTTTAAAAACACATCACTATCAATACTTAAAAAAAACAAAATTAATGCAAACAGAAAACCAAACAACAGAACAAAAATCCCTCATTTCTCTATGCTTCCTGTGATAATTATATATATATATATATATATATATATATATATATATATATATATATATATATTGGTTAGGTCATAGTACCTAGTTTTTGGTCAGACACCAGTTGAGGTATTGCTTTGTAGCTATTTTTTAGACTTCCAGTAGATTAACATTCATAATGTGGGTCGCCTTCATCCATTCAGCTGAAGGTCTTAGAGAAAAGTGTAATGTTTCCCAAGAAAGAAGGAATTCTGCCTCTAGGTGGCCTTCGGACGTAGCCTGCAACATCCATTCTTTCCTGGGTCTCCAGCCTTGCCTACCTGCCCTGCAGGTTTCATACTTGATAGCCTCCCATGTGGCATGACCATTTTCTTAAAAAAGAAAAAACAGTCTTTCTGGGCCAGCAAAATAGCTCAGCAAACTAAGTGTCTGCTTTGGCAAGCGCAGGGACCAGGGTTCAATGCCTAATCCCATATATGCTGCACCAGCCCCACCACCAGGGAGCGCTGAGTCTGGGCGTGGTGGCACATGCCTGTAATCCCAGCGCTGGGGAGGCTGAAACAGGAGGATTGCTACAAGTGTGAGCTGCATAGTGAGATCTTCTATCAAAATGCATAAAAAATGAAAAAGAAATTATAAAAAAGGTCTTTCTGCAGATACATACTTACACAGATGCATTTATAAATAATCATGAGCCATTTAGTGATATGGACACATTCTGAGAGTTACATCATCTAGGCAATTTTATCATTGTGCAAACATTATTGGGTGTACTTACAGAAATCAAGACAGCAACAGTGTCACTATGTCCCTAAATACCACCAATGTACTCATTTTATAGGATCTATTTCTCTGGAGAAGCTTGGATAATAAATTTCCTAAATTAAAAGCAAATATTCAGAGGAAAATCCTATGTAATTTTGTATGGGTAGAAGAATTTTTTCCTTGTTTTTCCTCCATCCTTCCAGATACCTAGTAAGGGTAGTAAGGACACCAATAAGAAAGATCACAGGTGTTGCTCTAGTATTTCAACATGGTGACATCAGAGGTACACCTACCTGAGGGAGGCAAGCAGCCAGGCACTGCCCCTACCTGGACAAGCTGAGGAAGCTTGACAGAACAGCCATAGTTGAGCTGGATCTTGAAAGGTAGTTGGAAGTTAGTAAAGGAGAGAGAAGATCTGCTTTCTAGAAAGGCAGTACATCTGATCCAAAAACATGGCACCCACTGTAAGATTCATTTATTCATTTAATAGGTATTTAATAAGTGTCTGTTTTGTGCCTGAGATGGTTTTTGCTCTTAATTTTGATCAATTGTTTTGTATCTGTCTTCCTTAGGCTGGGAAAGGTCCATCATATTTATCTTGCTAATTGGCTGACTTTCATAATACTGTTTTATCTCAGAGCATTTTATTTTAGTGATAATGTGGTTAGCAAAAACAAAAATGAAAAGGAGACACTTAGGAGTAGCTTTGCCAGCTAGTGAGAGAAGATCCCCAACAGTATTAGTTAAGTAGGACAGAAATTTGTCTTTCTGTCTTCTTACTGTCCAGATCCATGATGTAGATTGAGTGGTCACATCTGGCTGCTTGTACCTTTATGACCCATCAACCTTATCATATAATCGCTGTGATGACCCAAGATGGCTACTTTAGTGCCATCTATCTGGTCTAGCCAATTGGAAGAAGAAAACAAGGTGAGCATTCACCTTCTCTTTGAGGATACCTTCTGGAAACCATAAACAAATCTTTATCAATATCTCATTTTTCAGAACTTTATTATGCAACCATTCCTAATTTGAATTCCTGGCATCCAGCTCCCCAGCTAAAAACTAAAGTAAAGAGAAAGAATGAGAGGCAGGAGACTGCAGTGCAGAAAGGAGAGAATCAGGATGGCTATTACTCTGAAGACTGTGCCCTTAAGCTGAAAAACAGAATTGATAAGCAGAAGTTAGTTGTTTTAATGACTTTTAAAGTCTTTACTAGATAATTGCATTGTGTTAATGATAGTCATTTAGAGTTAGTTGTTTAAAAGAAAAGTATACTTAGGTTTCTTTCTTTTTTTTTTTTTAATCAAGAAACAATTTTTTTTTTCTTCGAAACATATTGACCAATGGCTATGTCAACTGGTTTTCAAAAGGTGAACCTATGGCCAGGTGTAACAGCCTCAGCCACTGGTGAGGCTGAGACAGGAGAATCACAAATTCAAGGCTGCTCTGGGCACTTAAAGAGACTCTGTTTCACATTAAAATAAAAAAAGACTGGGAATGCAGTCCATTTGTAGAGCACTTGTCCAAGTGTGAGGCCCTGGATTCAATCCTAGCACCACAAAGATAGGTGAATTCATGTTCAAAAATATTCCTTTTTTTCATGTTTTGAATCTTCATTCATACATGTGAGAAGACAAACATTAAAAACACAACATATAAGACAATAACAAGTGTTCTCATAAGATTGGTACTGTTTCATAGAAATCTGCAATGACCTTTAAATAAGGGTTCATCTAAT
>NDGN011534372.1:1252-11645 GCA_002564285.1 Tympanoctomys barrerae
TCTCTCTCTCTCTCTCTCTCTCTCTCTCTCTCTCACACACACACACACACACACACACACTACTTCAGACTTTCAAAGCTAAAAGCAAGTCCCAGCTAGGTGTAATAGGTTGGACAGTGCCCCCACTCCTCCCCCCAAAAATGTGCAAATGCACTGATCCCACCAGAATCTTTGGACATGACCTTATTTGGGCAAAGAGGCTTTGCAGATAAAATTAAGAATGGTCTATTATCTGAGTGAGCCATAAAGCTCATAAATGATGAGCATCCTTATGAAGGGTATACAATCCCCAGCTACACTGAGCTGGCCACCAAGACCGGGTGTGGTGGTGCACACCTGTAATCCCACCACTAAGGGGGCTGAAACAGGAGGATCATTATGAGTCTGAGCTGTGTAGTGAAACCCTGTACCAAATACACAAAAAAGGGGGACATACAAGGGAGAGATCCAGGGGGAAAGAAAGTGATGTGAAGAGGAGGCAGGGATTGGAAGGATGCAGCCACAGCTAAGGAAGATCTGGAGCCAAAGGAAGCTGGAAGAGGGAAGGAAACAACCTTCCCTATAGCCTTTCAAGAGAGTGAGGCCCTGCTGACATCTTGATTTCAGACATTTTAGCTTCAGAACTATGAAGCCAGCAAACTCATGCTCATTTATTACAGTGGCCACAGGACACTAATACACTGGAGGAAAGACTGTTCTAAACTAGGTAAAATGTGAAGTCTAGATGTTACACGTTTGAGACTCCATGTTTTGTTATCTCTGCTTTTTTTGAATTGTAATGAGCACTGCCTGAGATTTCCTGTATCAGTGGGGAATGCACTATTCAAGTTTTCTGAGGAGAGTAAGGGAGAATGAGGTTACTTTTTTCATACGCTATCTACTTGTACTCCTTTCATCAACCAGTTTTAATTACTCCAAAGAGTAGACCTCAGTGGTATTGGGCACGGTTCCTTCTAATGGTCCTTGTTGTCACTAGACACCTTGGCCAACAGCTCAGCTTCTCACCTGTTACCTCAGTGAGTTATTCTGTGGTGGATCTGACCCACAGTGCAGGGCAGTGGCTCTGAGCACAGGCTCTGGACTGTATAGCTCAGGGCCAAACCTGGGTCCGCTCCTCACCAGCTGTGTGACCCTCAATTCATTGTCTCACTTTCCTTACAAATAAAATGGAAACCATAATAGCTCCTCCCTCATCAGAGTTTGGGTAGTACAGAGTGAACACAATAGAAGTGAGTGCATGCAGCTATTTAATTGTCACTGGTCTTTGGCTCTGCCCAATTCCCAAGGCCCCAGGAATATGAAATGGCGACAAAGCACAGCCTCTTCAGGAGGGCTCCTAAGACCCAACACACTTAGACCAGATCGTCTTCCTCTCCCCTTCCCCTCCATTTTAATAGCTAGTACTTAAAGAAGAGTTGTGGAAATGCTCTGTTTATCTTCCAACCACTCTACTTAAAGAAAATAAAATCTGGTCCTTAACACAAACAGTAGCTGCCTCATGTGAGAGTAAGAGGATGTATAACAGACAGAGTGGGAAGTCAGCCGCTAAGTGGTGAGAGTGTCCTGGGATACAGAGGATGAGTTACACCTCAGGAAGCACGGAATTCACAGCTCAAAAAGGAAGAGAATTCCTGCAGTGCAATGAAAAATAATGCCAGGCTATAAAATACTGTACAGGGCTGATAGGAGCTGGCTGAAGGAGAGGCTGCCTGAAAGCTGACACAGGCAATAGAACCAGCCTGGAGGCCACATCCGGGCCGTGAGGAATCCCACCTACTCAAGGAAACCACAACCACACTGATTTGAGTTTCTTTCCCAGAAGATGTTGATCCTGGGTGTGTCTGGTCATTGTGTCTGACGCACTTCTTTTGGTTGAAAATCCACAATCTGTGACTCCAACTTTGACCAGTTTTGATGACCAGTTTCCTTCTGATAGTGTCACCTCCCCCACAGCCACTCCTGGCTGTCCTGGTACTCCTTTTGAGTTGCAGTTGATAACATACACAAAACATTTGCATCATCCTCCTAGGTGGAGAACTTCAGACCCAGCGCACTCCTGTGAGAGCAAGAAGCACCTTCCACTACATGCCCTCGTGGGGATCCTTTTCTTTTCCCCAAATAGAGATTATACTTTAGAGTATTAATTTACTACGCAAATGTCGTTGTATTCCAGAAGGGCTTCTCCCAGAGGAAATGGATGTGCTCTGCCTGGCAGCATGCCAGCATGTACAGCAGGAGGAAAGGGGTGGTTCTACTTGGCAACAGCATGGTGACGCCCATCTGGCCCCTTCTGGACCCATGCTCTCATCTCTCCAACTGGAGAAATGCTCGCAGCTGAGTCCTTCTTCAGAAATTGCATTATGCCAGACAGTCTTGCCCAGCGTAACACCCTCTCCTCCTGCCATGACAGCTCAATGCAAGGTACAAAGCCCCATCCTCAACCCTCAGGACCAACTGAGGTCCCCCACTGCTACAGCTCAACCTCTTATGAACACAGCCAAGCTTCCCTCACTGCCCAGAGAGAATTATTCCCAAAGCACTTTCTAGCAAACCCGCATACAAACCTCAGTCCCAGCGACTATTTCTCAGACACCTCAACTTGTACCAGTATGGCCCCTTTCTGTTGTGTGAAACCCTTTCTGTACAGCCAGGCTGGATGTAGTGATAAGGAGACCATGTCTTCCGGGCCATACCAGAAGGACCTATTTCAGGGACCACAAAGCTTTGGCATAATCAATTAAAGGCAATGAAAAGAGGCACAATCCCTGGCTGTCCTTCCTTTTATCAGGGAGCAAAATCCTCAGAAATTACTTCAACTGACTTTTTGTTTGTTTGTTTGTTTTTGTTTTGTGGCTGGCTCAGCCCACCCTAAAGGCAGGGCTGGCATGGCTTGTAGTGCCAGGGTTTGAACCGTGGTCCTTGCACATTTGCCTAAGCTTGCCAAAGCACGCACTTTAGACCACTGAGCTATCTCGCTGGCCCTTCAACTGACTTTTCTATTTCTTAATTAGCCCCATAGCAACACTAAGATAGTTACTGAAGAAAGAGAATTGCACCAAGATCAATCCCCTCAGCCCTCCTCACCCTCTGAGGTAGGAATAGATCTCTTTTAGCCTGAGTAGGAGTGGAGTACAGCAGCTATGAGTGGACATTCATTGGGACTCGTATTTACTCCTAAGTTCACACAAACTGACCACCATGTCAATGGCTGAAGTTTCAACATGACCTACTTTCCAAGAAGCTATCACAAAATTTATTCTTTAAGTTACTCTTTATACTTTAATTCTAGAATGTTCTCTGTATTGATTAGATCATCTAGTAAAAATGAACTTTTTCTTCCAAAAAGTAGCTCTTCTGATCTCAGCATAAGCACTGCCTAAAGTGAGCACCCAGAAAGGTCTACACCTTTGAAAAGTCACTGAAAAGTTTCCACAAGCTCAAACATAACCACTTTTCTGCATCACATGACTTTGACATCATGTACAGTATTAGATTTTTTTACAAATATTCTCATTTTTCTGTCTTGCACTTACAGAATTCCCGCTTCTAGCATAATTTCACTAATGTAACATAGAATACAACTATGGCTTCCTTTGTTTTAATCTACTTTAATCCGATTTTAATTATATAAATTGCATATATTCATTATAATATATAACAATTCTGATGAGCTTGTAAAGAGCAGTATAATATTTTGTCCTCCATCAGATATCTTGTCTCCAAGTCCATCCTGAGTCTATCCATATTTTCTGTTTTGTTCTCAACTTCCCACCCGTAGTCCTTCTCCTCAAAGCCAAACTGCTTAAAATCAATATAAGACAGAATTATGAGTTTCCATAAGACACATTAACTCCATCTTTTCTCCCTTTGACAATTTTGTACTTCCTTTCTCTGCCTTAGACTTTTTTGCTTAGTACAACCCACGGTCACATTAACTCTCAAAGCACCATATTTTTGAGACTCAGCTTTTTTATCATTACCAGCTTATTAACAAGTATTTATGTGTGCTACTATTGGACTGAGTCTCCAGTTTCTGGTAGAATTTGTTCAGTTGGCTCCATGGGCCCACTGTGGGACTTCTAATTTATGCCTATAACATTTCATCTTTTGGACTTGGACTCACTACTCTAACAAAAAGTTTTTGGATACCAATTCTGTCATCCAGCAAATTCAATATCTCTCTTTTTGCAGAGCCTACAAACTGCCATAGAGAATGTTCTGGAAATGTCAGCCAGTAAAATATGACTCATCTCTGCTACCAGGAATTTCAGACAGCTTCACACTATATCTGTAAGCCTCTCAAATCCATGAGAAAAAAAAAAAAGAGGGCTACTTTGTCTGCAAGTTCTTTATTGTACATAAGTGTGTCTTTTGAAACTGATGAGAAATTTAAAGAAAGTGGCCCTTCTGGAAATTTGTAAATGAGTGATAACCATAGTTCCTTGTACCTGGCAAGCTGGCCTCCCTCCCTCATCTACTGCCCTTTGAGAACAACTTGGTTTCTGACTTAGCTTCCCATCAGTCAGGCACCAACTTCCAGCATCTTCTCCAGGTGCGCCTTCATCTTCCTGCAATCCCTTCCTCGAAAGACCATGTTACAGGCTGAATTCTGGCCCCAGAGATAACAAAACCCTCATTCTTGGAGTTCGTGAATGATGAGCATGGCAGACAATTATTTGCAGATGTGAGTGATTAAGAAGGTGTACACTGGGACATTATCCTTAATCAGTGGTGGTAAGCCTATGCCACATGTGCCGCAGCAAGCTGTTATCATCAAAAGCTATAAAATGTACACCAGCGCTATCTCAGATCATGTGAATGGACCCTAAAATTCCACTACATGTATCCTTATAAAAAAGAGACAGAGGGACACTTTACTACTAACTGACAGAAAAAAAGAAGGCAACATAACCACAGAAACAGAGATAGGAGTGGCTCAGCCACAAGCCAACAAATGTTGGTAGCTGCCAGGAGCTGGAAGAAGCAAAATTAGATTCCCCCCAAGTGACCCCTGCCACCTTGATTTTAGTCCAGTGAAACTAACTTCAGCCTTCTGGGCTCTCAAAATATGACAGAATTGGTTTGTGTTTTCTGAGCCATTATATTTGCGACAGTTTGTTATAACACCCATAGAAGCTACTGCAGACCCTTGGGATCTCTCCGACATATTCAGGCTCTCCTCCTTGCCTCCCCACTGCATGTCTTCCAGAATGTATCCTCCATACTCCATGTTCTGGGCAGCCTTGTGGTCACCATTGTTATCATCTCTATCTCTCTTTCATATGCATGTTGCGTACTCCTAAAGTCTGCTTGCTGCCTTCCCTCTTGCAACGCTCTTACTGAGGACAGTACAACTGTCTGATGGGCTCCCTCAGCTTCCATCTCACCTATCTGGGAGTACCATTAATTACTTCCTGGAGGGACTGGGAGAGAGCTCAGTGGAATAAGTGTTTGCCTGGCAAGCGCAAGGTCCTGAGTTCGATCCCTGGTACCACCAAACGAAAAAAAAGGAAATTACTTCCTGGAAGCAGAACCACTGTGGTCCCACTTCATAGAGCACCATTCAGATTAGAGATTGTAAATTATGACTTTGTATTTTGCATGAAAGATAATGCATACAAATGCACAGACACACACACACACACCCCTTTGTTTCTATTCTATCTGTTAGAACACTTATTTATTTATTTATTTTGTACATGGTTTCAATACATAGCTCGAACTCATAGTGATCCTCCTGTCTCAGCCTTCCCAGCACTGGGATTACAGGCATGCACGAGCATGCCCAGTTTCAGTGCCTAGCACAGTGCCTGAAATTCCAGAGCCAGCATGGCATATGATACCAGGGATCAAACAGGTCCTCGCACTCACCAGGCAGGTGTTTAGTCTGCCAGGCTATCTCCCCAGCCCCTGGAACATTATTTTGAATATTTTATGTTGCATCTGTAATCACTCTGGCCAAAAGCATCATTTCTGTTTCCTCTGAGGCCATGAAGCTTCTTGTCTTTTCTTCTGTTAAGCCCTTCCTAGTTGAACTTAGTCTGGCTCTTGTTTTTGTTTTTCAGTATTGCAACCTCTTTGAAGAAAGATTAACATGTCCGCTCAGGCTGCTATGATAAGTTGCCGTGGATTGTGTGGCTTAAACAGCTAATGTTTATTTTTCACAATGTTGAAAGCTAAGGAGACCAAGATCAAATGCCTTCAGATTCAGTGTGTGATGAAAGCCTGCTTCCTGGCTGGCAGATACCTGTCTTTTTGAGTGGCAGAGAACAGAGAGAAAAATCCTGATGTCCCTCTCATGAGCAAATCAACTCCTGAAGGGCCTACCCCAACTGTTCATCACTTTAGTGCTTAGGTTTCAGTATATAAGTTTTGGCAGAATGTAAATGTGTGGTCCATCACAACATTAGGTTCTATACCCTTTGGGGTTTCCAAGTGTTTTTCTGTAATATGGCTTTCAGTAGGTGAGACCTAGTTCTCAGCAGCCTAGGAATGGTTTTTCAGGTGCTGTAGCCTGCTTACTTCAGCAAACTTTAAGATTTATTCAAAACAAACTTAAACTCTTAGTTCACAAATGGTGGAAAGAGAAGGAGTTGGTGGGGGGTTCAGGAAAGCCTACAGTTCCTGGTTCTTCTAAAATCAATTTTCCTTCCCAAGTTTCCCCTTCTGCATATTTGTTTTGTGTATAGTATCTTCTGTTGTGTCTCTGAGAACACTTCTTTCTGCCCAGCAAAGGATGATTATTACAAGGTTGTATATTTATCAAACTTCTTCCAAAGTTTTGATGCAACCTGAGTGGAGAGCTACATCGTGGTCTCACACAGCCATGGTCTCATGACTTAAAAGTGACAATCATCCATTCCTCCCACCAACCAGGGAAACTTCTGGCATAGGCTGTAGAGGAAATCTGGGCTTCTCTCTTTAGCTCCTTGGCAATCTCTAACCTAAAGTCTTACATTTATCATGCCAAGAAAATCAGCAACCTGCAGTCATTCCCTAAATCTAGATTCCAATGCTTATAAGGTACGATTGAAACATACAGTGAATTTTTAAATTTTAAAAATATTTATTACAGTGGAAGGTTCATTGCCATTAATCTCCCTCAAAATACTCTGCCTCGCTTTGAACACACATTCCATCATTTTAGTCACTTTCTGGAAGTTCTTTTATGAGTGTTTATACAAGGTCTGGTCAGAGATGTAAAATACTGCTGTCATGTGCCATCCAATCAAAAACAGGTGGCCAAAACATTGTAGTCTGTCCCCATCCACCTTATTCACCAGATCTGCTGCCGTTCAAGATCCATCTATTCTCTAAAGTCAAAATGACACGAAAGGTAGAAGTTTTGACCAGACTCAGGCCATTGAGGCAGCCATCACAACTCAACTAAATACAATCACAAAAAACTTCCAGACATGCTTTAGAAAGTAACAAGAACTATGGGCTACGTGTGTTAGAACTGAGGGGAATATTTGGAGGAGGATTAGTGACAGTGTGTCCTCAATCGAAGTAGATTTTTAAAATTTAAACATTCACCATATTTTGTGGTCATACTGCTTATATAACTTGGGCAGCAAAATATTTTGCTCAACAGCCCATTTGATCTAAGACTCCACCCACAAGCATTAGTGCAGACATTAGAAATATATTTTTTCTATATTTTTTATGGACCAGATTCCTAGGTGGGGATGACCTCCCTCCCTCCAATCCTTTCTCCACCCAAAAAGAAAGCTGAATAAAGTGCAGGATTCCACTTCTTGGCCTGCTTGGTTGATGAGTAAAGATGGGCTGTTGAAGCAGTTGACCTCTGAGACTGGTTTTACTTCACCAAAAGATAATGACTGCAAGACTGCTCACTCTTCCTTAATCTACTGGGCTGTTTTTTTTTTTTTAATGAGGTTTATTCAGAGAAAAAGGAAATGAGCTAATGCAACACTAAATCCCCCCAGAGCTGCAGATTCTTAGGTGTTTGAGTCATGTGTGCAATATTCACCTCCCCCGGGGGAAACTGAGAACACAGACAAATGAAGGTGTATTGGTTTCCTGGGACTGTTATAGCAAAGTATCACAGACTTGTTGGCTCAGAACAGCAGAAATTTATTATCTTGAACATCCAGAGGTCAGAAGTCACAAACCAAAATGCCAGCAATGTTGGTTCCTTCTGGGGACCCCGCCTCTTTCCCAGCTCCTGGAGTTTACTGGCAATCGTTGCCGTTACAGCAGCATTGCTGCAATCTTTCTGCTTGTCTTCACACGCCCTTCTTCCTGTGCATCTGTGTCCAAATTTCCTTCTTTAAGGACACAAGTTGCCAGGTATGGTGGTGCAAGCCTGTAACCCCAGCACTGGGAAGGTTGAAGCAGGCCAACCTGGGCTCCACCATGAGTTCAAGGCCAACCTATACTATGTAGCAAGACTCTGTGTCAAAAACAAACAAACTAAAAGGATGTATGCTGTCTTCAAGTTAAAACTTCCCTTAATTCACTATACCTCAACTAATTACATCTGCAGAGACTCTATTTCCAAAAAGACCATCTTCTGAGGTTCCAGGTGAATGTAGATCTGAGAGTACACATTTCAACCCAGTATGGAAGGGAAAAGGGTAGGCAAGGTTAGGAAACCCTCCTTTCCCTCCCACCTTCTGTGCTTGTCTTGAACACACATTTACAGGAGAAGCCAGTGGTTCAGGGCTCGTCTTTCAGTCCCCTCCTCTGCACTCCCATCTCACGCTCACCTCTCACCTGTGTGAGGTGTTTTCCATTCTTTGCTTCTGTCTCTTCATCTGTGAAACACGTATACTGATAATTCTTACTTCAATGACTTGTGAATTTCCTGTACCTTAATCAACGTGGAGAGCATGGAACAGCCTAGTACTTGCTTTGTTCACTTTAAATGCAACCAGCTGCCTGTATTTTCTCAGTACTGTTTGTGTGATGGAGAGGGACATCGGAGGCATGAGGGACAGATAATGGTTTAATTAAAGCTCTGTCTTTAATTAAAGGACACAGAGATGCCTTAGTGGGCAACAAGAGATACCTTACTGAGGACAGACATCTTAGGACATTTGTACAAGTCTCATAATTTAGCACTTGCCTTCCCATGAAGCATCTCGAGCAATCCTCACAGTCACCTCTTGAAACAGATGGAGGTGATCTCATTCTAAAACTGTAGAAAAGTTAGATTCACAAAGTTAATATGTGATTGCTCCAAGGTCACCCAGGAGACCCAGGTCTGCAGTGCTAGGGGACCCATACCACAAATGACTACTTAGCCAGGCGTACTCAGCCCCATGAACCACACAAGGGAACGAAGGGAAGCGGTGTCACAGGGCGTCCCCAAGAGCTGTAGCTCCTGAGCATGAGGGTAATGGCAGGGTCAACAGAAGTGGCTCCATTTACACCTACTCTGGGCCTTTAAAAGTGGTTTTGGAACTCCTGAAGCTATTTAAAAACTTGGGCTCAACCTGATTCTGGCTGTTCACCCCCCTGTTGTGTACAATGTGACCATCATTACGTAAACTGATGATGGCAAGCAGATCCAAGTATTAAGAAAGGGGCTTGTTAATCATCTCCCCCGCCTTTATATCAGGGAGGTTTTCTTGAAAAATCTAATGCAAATACTACAATTGTAGACATTAGATTGTCTTCTCAAAAGCTCTTCCCTCAGGTTTGATGATGAATGCTTTGTAATTTTGTAACTTTGAACTCTTTTTCATTCAGCCTATCTCATCATTTATGGTGTCTTGGCAAGCTTTTGAAAGTACAAGGTAGGGGTTGGGGAGGTAGTTCAGCGGCATAAGTGCCTGTTTGGAAAGCTCAAGGTCCTGGGTTTGATCCTTGGTTCTAAAAGAAAGTACAAGGGCTTCTGCTCTGTACTTTAAGAAAAAGGGGCTCCTGAATAAATATCAAATTCTTCCTCAACACACTGAGTACCTAGGTTCAAACTCCCATTCCTATATTTATTTCTCTTAGACAACACTTTAGCCTTATTTATAAAATAGGAATAATAAGATTCTCTTATTTGATCAGAGGATTCAACAGGCAATAGATACTGTAAAACGACTTAGAGCACTTAGAATTTATCTCTTTATTATCAGAAAAACAATTGGTGCATTCTATTAGAGGTTCTGGGAATAGTAGTTACAGTATAAACTGCAGTAGTTGTTGAATGAACTTCTAGAATTTTCTGAAAGCATGCAAAGTGGCCTTCTTGATCCCCTTCGCTGCCATTGAAACAGCTTATCTCTGTATAAACTGTGTAAACCTGAGCTCATTTTACAAAGTTGCAGAATGAAATTGTACAAAAAGGAAGAAGTTAAAAGAAAATTTATTGGGGGCTGGTGAGATGGCTCAGTGGTCTAAAGCACCTACTTGGAACAAGCTAAGCTAAACAAAG
>NDGN011534375.1:4298-45602 GCA_002564285.1 Tympanoctomys barrerae
CTTTCTTTCTTTCTTTCTTTCTTTCTTTCTTTCTTTCTTTCTTTTTTTTTTTTTGAACCAAGGGGACCCCTGAGAAGGCCGGGGACTCTAGGAACGGGACAGGACCAGAGTGCTGGGCTCCTGCATGCAGCAGCATCTGCCTCACAGAGGCAGCTTGTGTGCCACCAGGGCTGAAAGACCTTCCCCCCAGGGCGAATGACAGCATATGTAATGCAATGTGTGTACCTCAGGTCTCTAGGTTACCACTTCCGACTTCATGAGTTGCCACCCGGTGATGATCTAGAGCCTGCTCAGGGCTCCACAAAGTCAACAGCATTTAACAAGATCAACCATTACAATTCCTTTAAGTGACTATTTGTGACTTTAAGGTGGTGCTTCAGCCAGAAATCTTTGGGTGCGGCATGACTGGAAGCCAGACTTGGGGCTCAGTAAGAAGCACCCATTCTTCAGGGAAGGCAGGACATAGTGAGCAGACGGCAGCTGGACACTATCCTGTGGCCTCGTGTCTGGGGAGAATTCTGAGAAGGAGCCTGTAGCCCTGGGCAATCCAGCCTTTGTAGTGGGTGCTGCCGCAGCTGCCCAGGCCAGAGCACCGTACCCTGCTGGGCACCCCTGCCCTATTCTCAGGCCTCCTCTCTGATCTCAGATGATCTAGTGACACCGGGCTGCCCCAACTTGAAGCAAGAAGGAGCTGACCCCAAAGCAAGCTTGGTGACTGGCAGCAGTGCGTGGGGACACTGGCAAATACAGTAGGAAGCCCAGCCCCTGCGCTCACCTCAGACCCCAGCCCCCTTTCTTCCTAGTGCCATGCCTAAGGCAGATACTAGATCTGGGACTGGGGAGACCACAAAGGTGAAGAAGAACAGGTGCCATGGGACGGGAGAACTGTGCCAGTCCAGAAGGTCAGGCTGGGCACTGCTGCAACCCAGCACCAGGAGGGTCACACTGGAAGAAGCCAGGCTCAACAGCTTGCATGGGTGTCTTCTGAGAGCTCCGGGCCACCAGCTGGCCTCTAGGCCTTTGAGAAGCTGCAGCAGGTTCAGTCAGCCTGGAGAGCTCCTAACCATCTCTAACAGCCCCCCTGCATGTCCCGGCCTCTGAGAAGCTTTCTGAGAAGTCCTTCAGGCCGCGCTGTGGCCTTCCCTCCTGGGATCCTCCACATTCTCGTTGCCCATTGATTACTTCCTGCCTTTGCTTCCTCCATCTGCATGGCAGGCCCAGACAGACTCAAACTGCACGTGCGTTCCCAGTGAGGAGGCCTGAGAACAGGGACTTCCATGGCACTGTCCCTCAGGCTTCCTTCCCTCCCCGTCCCACCTCTTGGAAAGCTTGATATTTATTACCAAAATTCCTGCTGCCATATCTGGGACTCCAGGGAGAGGGATTCTTTGAATCCGGGGGCTGAGGCTGCAGTTCCAGATGTTTCTCTTCTCCCACATCTGGGTCTGTCTCTGTGAAGAACATCATGATTATAATATTTCATTGTTATAAAATCCCAACAGGACCGGCCTGCGCTGCCAGAACTGTCAGTCCTGTCTCATGGCGTCAGCTAAGAAGTCTCCTGCTTGATGGCCCTCACCAAGCGCCACGAGACGGACTCCAGGGCATCTCCATAACCAAGACGCAGACTTCAAATCGAAGCCCCCTCCTCATCAGGATCAATCGAGGTCTCTCGCAAGTACTTGGTCAAAATGAGTTTCCAAGAAGTTCTGTTTTAAATTATTTTTTGTGGGTCGCTCAAGATTTGAGTGAATATTTAGACTGCAGTTCACAAAAACCTCTCTCTTTGGGGTGGAAAAGAAAACTGGCTTTCATTTTGCAGTTTTTGTCTTTGTCAGCATTTCTAATGGCAAGAATGACAAAGTCGGCTTGCGAGTGCCAGGACCGACAGCTGTGTTTTATTATTGAATATTTCTGGTGGCGAGCTTGGCCGCCACTCTGTTTGTGTTGCTTGTAAGATTTCACGCAAGACTCCGCAAGGTCCTGGGCTTAAACTGGAGCGTCTGATCTGCTGGATAATTCATTCCATCCCTTTCATTCCTGAGCCCTTTTCTTTTGATTTTTTTCCAAGTGCATATCAAGCGCTGCCAGAAAATGGGGCTTCGTGGTGGGTGTGGAGGCCCTGGGTTCCTGCGTGGTCCCAAGTGGAGTCCTTGCTGTGGGAGGGTGCAGGGTGCCCGATTCCCTCAGGTGGCCTGGGGGTGTCTGCTCCTCCTCGGAGCTGCCGCTGTCCACTAGGGCAAGCACGGCAGCTCGGGAGCCTGTCCTGACCCTGGCCTTTGAGTAAGCCCTGCCCCTCCCTGGGGCTGCCAGCTCGGGCTGCTGGGACGGCTGAGGCCCTCGGCCCGCGCAACACTCTCAGCACTTTGTTTTATAAAACCTTTCTGTTTTCCTTAAACCTAGCGGGGCTGCTCTGAGTCCCACCCTGGCTTTAGAGGTCTGCGGGGGATCTCTGTGTTTGCCATAGTCTCCTCCTCTTCTTTGTGAATGTGAGAAGGACAAGGTGCAGGAGCAGAAGCTCAGCAAACCAGGTTGCCCCTGGACTGGTGGGTTATTCATTGTTCTGGTGTTCTGTGTTTGCAGACAGCCCGTGGGGGGCTTAAAAGTGGAACCAAACATCAGCTCTGATTTCCCTGTGCCAAAAGAACATCATTTCTGCCCCCCACTGGCATCCAGAGGTACCTGTGGGGTGTCTGCAGCTCTGGGGAGGGGGAGTGGGCCTCTCGGAGCCACCTTGGTAGTGGCATCGAGGTACCCCTTGGCTTTGGGGGTCCATGCATGGTCTGTGGCCTGCTTTCTTTCTGATCCCTGGGTGTGATCCAGCCCCTTCCTTCCATTTGTACCCAAAGCCTCCGCCCTGGACACAACTGCAGGTGCTGGAGATTTTCCCGAGGGTCAGAGAAGTGGGAGATTCACATCCCAAGGAAAAAGGACGGTTAATTTCTCGTGTAGTTTTTCTCAATGTGCCCCGCCATGTCTTCACCTGAAAGGTAAGAGCCAGGACTTCTATCGTTCACTGATTCTGCCGCTTAGTCACTGTATGTTTATTCAGTACCTACCATGTGCCAGACAGTCTGGGGGCCTAGACTGTGCAAGCCTCCTGTCCTCAGGGTGCATTGGGGTTCTGGGGTGCGTGGGGTGGGCACACAGAGGGGAGCTGCTTTCCCTGAAGGACCATGGACCACTGATCCATCTGTGAGGTCAGGGATTCCTCCCAGGAGCCCAGAGCCCAGCAGGATGGAGGGAGGTGTGGGCCGGGCCCAGGAGGCCTCTCAGGACTCTCAGTGCTCAGGGAGAGGATTTGTTCCCTGTGCAGCTGTGGCTGGGAAGCGCCGGAGAAGCGGCTGGGGAGGGCAGAGTAGAGCTGGCACGCCCAGGGGCCCCAGGTTCGCCCCATGGGACCCTCCTGTTGCCCACCTGCTGCTGTCCTCCCCTTCCTGCCCCCACCCCTCAGTGCTCTGTGTCCCAGGCTCGGTCTCCTCAGCGACCTCTAGCCTCTGCCCACACCACTGCTCCAACTCCTCACCAAGTTCGGGAATCAAACTCTGCTGTATGTGTCCAAATCCTAGGTTGCTGGTGGACGACTGGCTAGGCATCCCATCCCAATCCTGCGCTGGAATTGGGCCAGTCCAGGGTGACAGGTCTGCTCGGGCTCAGGGTGGGGCCATCTGTGGGCCACTTTCCAGCCTCCACCCTCCTCTGTGCTCTTGGGGAGCAGCCCCTCCGCACTGTCCTCCAGCTGACCTTGGAGAGGAGCCCACAGCTGTTTTTTCCCACATGGAAACATAAAGGCAGCCGCAGAATAAACACAGCCAGGAAGGGACTGAAGTTCTGGAGTCTTGTGAAGGCCCCACGCAGGCCTCCTGGAATCTGCTTGTTCCTGGGCCCCAGAGCCCCAGATCTGAGAGACAACAGGAAGAGGTAACCTTCATCGGCGTGTGTTCCTGTTACGGGAGACGTGTCGGGACGCTCTTCAAAGGCTCAGAGAACCCTACAGAGGGTCGGAAAGGGGTGGAAGGAGAAAGAGATTGAGAAGAACAAAGGAGGGGGAGAGGGTGCAAGCCACGGGGCCATGGGACAAGGTGGTAATAGTTGGGAGACATGCATATATTTTGAAAATAAAGTTTGAAATTATGTCTAAATAAAAAATTCTTCCAGCATAAGGCCTGTAGCTCTCTCTGCCAGGCCAGTTGTGGCCCATATTCCCGCTCTGGCCTGCTGGTAACCCAGTTTGGACCCTCTGACCCGGTCTCCTTCGTGTGTGGGGTACCCTGGGAGGCTCTGTGTAGCCAGTGTCCAGTGTCAGAGTAGAGCTGGGTGGAGCGAAAATACTGTGTGAGTGCTTGTGCTATGAAACCAGAGAGAGACGGGGTCCCTCCTGGAGCCTCTGGAGTCACCAAGGGTGAGGCTGGGAGCAGCACCTGAGCCTGGGGTCTTCTGCCTTCCTACCTGCCCTTCCTCTGGGTCCTGGAGGAGAGGAAGGGGGAGGGGGAGTCAAATGCAGGTGGAGTCACCTCCAAGTCCCTGCCCCAAAGCTTACATCTCTTTTTCTCAGGCCAGCTCCAAACACAGGAAGCAGAGCCGCCCCAAGGTTGGGCTGAGGTTAGGCCCCACTGGCTGGCTCCCCTGTCACCCCTTCCTGGTCCAGAGGGGTCCCTGGCCCAAGAGCTGGCAGGACATTCGGAATCCTGCCCCTCAGACTGGCAGAATGAACACCTGCCTGTCAACAGGGCTCCCTGGAGATCCGTGGGTGAGGTGAAATCTAGAAAGCCCTAAACAACCCATTTCACTAAAAAGAAAAAAGGAACAAAAAAGAGAGAAAGCCACATCCAGGTTCTTTACACGTGCGGACTTCAGGGGCTACAGATGACTCTGTGGTCAGGCCAAAAGCCAGCCCTAGGCAGTCCCTGCACAGAGCTGGGGGCCGGAGGCCCCAGCACCTAGGATTGCACATCTGCAGCGCACTTTGGGAGCTGGGGAACATCTGGAAACCAGTACTACTGGGATCTGGATTGAGGGAGGAGATTCAGACGGGGCCAGGCGGAAATAAGCCCTCAGACCACAGCCAAGAGAACGGAGACACCAGTTACAAAAAATAAACATCTGGAAACAGCAGAGAGTATCTGGCACCAAAGCAACTCTCGGTTGAGTCGCTCATCAGGGTTGAACATCCTTTGTGCTCAAGATGATTTTGGGGGGAGCTCAGCATGTGAGCCTAGGGGGAAGGGTTGGGAAGAGGAGGGCGAGCTAGGCACTGGGCATAGTTCCAGAAGCCTTCGAGCAGCCTCATGCTGGTCCTGCTACTAGGGGATCCTGTGGCTTTGTGAAAGAAAGGATGTTAGATATAAAAGAGGAGGCTGGAGACCCTGCCCCCACCGGGATGTGCTGGGCTCTAAGAAGGAGTTAGGAGGATGCTGGGTGTCTCCTGGCTCCATGCAGCCTGCACAACCTGCCCAGGCACGGGGTCCCTGTAGGCTTTTCTACCCCCGCCCCACCTTCCTGAGCTGACTCTTGGTGTTCAGCATTCACCCAGGGGATTGGGCCCAGGGAACAGGGCACAGGGGTGAGGGAGCTGAGAACCAGACAGGGATGGGGGCTCCAGCAGGAAGCACTGGGACAGTGCAGGGTGGGGGCTGCCCCCAAAACATCCTGAAGCTGGAGCTGTGTCTCCCCACTCTATCTTCAGGCTGCAGCTTAAGTACCCCAAACTCCTGGTGGCAGTATTGGACCCAGGATTAGCAGGGCTCTCCAGGGAGGCAGAGTTGATGACAGAGACTGAGGGGTCAGCAAGCTGGGCACCCTGGGGAGCCGCAAGTGGGTCATAGTTCCAGTGCTAAGGCAGAAGACCCCGTGCCCAGGTCAAGCTGCAAATGGTGTCTGTTAACCAGCCTTCTGCCTCCCGCATCCCCAGCTCAAGTGTACATCCCACCCTGAGCACCTTTACTCAGGAGCAACATTTGACCAAATGTGTGGGCCTCTGGTGGCCCAGGTGAGTGGACAAAGCCACTTTCTTGGGCCCTCTCTGACAAATTCATGCTCAGCTTAGTAACAAGGTCAGGGATGGTGACATCACATCCCTCCAGAGACGTTAGCTTCCCCTGTGCCCACATGCAGCAGGCTGTTGTGAGGTCCCAGCCATGGACTGAGGGAGGTGACACCGGCCACACCCCATGTGCCTTTGCAAGGACAAGAAAAATAACATCAAAAGCTGGCCTGAAATGGCCATGGGGAGAGGAAGGCCTGTCAGTACTGGGGACCCTCTTGAGACACACCTGCGTCTCCTGGTGAGGTGGACATAGGACAGAAGCCACATGCCAGCCCACACCCTTCTACTCGCTGGTTTCTTTGGGGTGTCTTGACCCACAGTGCTGCCTAGCACCCACCAGGACTCTGCTTCTGGAGTGATAAAATCGAATAACCCATAAAGAAAATAATCCTGGATGAAAAGGCGAGAAGTCTGTTTCCCAGTGGGGTCTCTGCACAACCCTGGAGCCACACTTAATGGCCAAGCCATAAACCCATGCAAATGGAGATTTTAATGAAAAAGTTACTCGGTGCCTGGTGGGGATATGTCAGTGAGCTGACCATGGTGGCAGTCGGGCCATGCTTCAGTCACCACCTCCACCTGTTATCGCATGAGGTATCTTCCTTTGCTTGCTTCCCTGCCCTTGTGCGGGGCCATAAATAACCAACAAATTGTGCTGCTTCTGTGTCTCAGGCCTGGCTGTCCCTCCCCAACACATGTTCCTTCAAAAGCTGGTGGCCAGTGGCTCTGAGTCCTTGTCATCCCCACCACAGGACACCAGTCACCTCTTAGACCCTGAGATATGTCTGGCACGGTCATTTCCTCTCTGGAGCCCTACTGCCCACCATTGGGAACAGAACCCCAAGAGGTTCCTAAACTGGCCCCCCTTGCCCTTTGTTACTGGCAGATTAAAGGGACCAAGGGGTGAGGGTTGCTCCCACAGAGAGGCTTAGAGCTCATTAGCCAGACTGAAGGAAGATCCTGGCTCTGCTGCTTGCTAGGTGCCATCTGGTGTGGGTAGAATCTGGAGTGCGTTGCCAAGGGCTGTGTGGTCTGCGATGTCCCCTGGAATAACAGGGGCCTTGAACCTAATGTCCCAAATGCAAGCTCTGCTGGGGATTTCTGGGCGTGGGTGTCGTGTGTCTCTATGTACAACAGAGAGATGCCAGAACAGTGGAGCATCATGAATCGCGTATTGTGTGTATGTGCAGGAGGTGGGCGCAACGTGTTTGTGTGCATATGTGCAGTAGGCGTCCTTAGGCGTGACTGAGGGTGTGCACGCGGGTGTGCATGGCAGTGTGTGCGAAGCACATTTGTGCAGCTGTGGGCTGCGTTTGCTGTAAGGGTGGTCGGTTGCTTTTAGAGCAAGCACTGGGCAGAGAAGGCGCTGCATAGGCCTGAGGTGAGGCTTTCCCCATCTCCAGGAACTGGGGGTCAGGGCAGGATGGCTGCTTGGGCTGAGGAAAATATGCAGAGCGAGGTGAACAAACCATTGCTAAGGGCCCAAGAACCCAGCTAGTGTGTGCTGGCTCTTAGGACGCAGGGGTGATGGACTACAGGTCTTGGCAGACCTGACGTGCATGGTAGGGGGTGGGGGGGAGGGGAGCTTGTGCTAGCCCAGAAGGGCAGATGATATGGAGGTCTATGTGTGTCTTCAGAGCTCTCATGAGCTGTTGTGTTCAGGAGGAGACAGCTGTGGTTGTGGGGCCCGGGGACAGCCCCCCTGCCAGCCCGTTCCTCACCTGGAGTCTTCTGAGGGGCCGCACTGCGGACTTTGCACCCTGTAGTGATGGAAGGTGGCGTCCAGGTATCTCAGGAGCCCAGATGTATTAGGGTCACCTGCAGGCTAATGCACCTGGGGACCGGAATGGCCTTTCCCAGGGGTCTGCGAGGCCCAAAGATGCCACAGTAGGGGGGAATCATGAACATCGTCCACCTGCGATCTTCTCGGGGCGCCACACAGGCTTCTGGGAGAAGCCCTGCATCTTCTGTAGCACAGGGATTGGCCTATCACTGCTGCTCTAGCCCGGAACCTGGTGTGCTGCTTTTGGCCAGTAGCCTCACAGGCTATGGGGGCCCGTCACGGCCCCGGAGGACGGGGTCTCTACTCACAGCCTCTTCCTTCTGGACTCTGAAGAACATGTGCCTCCAACCCCAGAAACCAGGGATGCTCTGGGGTAGAAAACTGAAATGTTGGGTAAGTCTGGCTTGCTCCTGCCTGCCCGGTGCGTCTCTGAGCCCCAGAGCTGCTCTGGAGCGAGTCAAAAGCAAAGCTCTGGCTGGTGCCGGCTGAGAAATGTGTGAAATGTGCGTCGCGCTGGCTGCGTTCCTCACCCGGGCGAGGTCTACCCAGACCAGTAGGCACAGGCAGACCAGTACTGGTTTTGGTAGAATGCTTGACATTTCTCACATTGCTTGCCCAGAACCATCTGGAAGTATTTTGCTTTGTTTGTGCCTAACAGATTTGCCGGTGAGGCTGAGTTATCTCTGCCTGCTTCCGCCAGGCTTACTGAAGCCTACATCTTGGGGCTCAAGGACCCCGACACTACTGCTTCGGGGTGGTCAGCTGGTTTTAGAAAAAGCACTGGGCAGAGCCTGCACAAGAGCTGGAGGCCAGTGTCTCTGTGTGTTGTCAAGTCACCTTTTCTTTGTTGGGAGTGAAATGCTGCTTGGTCCCTGAGTTAGCACATTGTCCGGCAGTGCAGGGCGAGACGGGGGCTCGTGGATAGCATGCTGGGACCTTGGCTGGGCTGGGAGCCAGCTCCCAGCGCCTCAGAGCAGGAGGTGTAAGGCCAGAGAGGGTCCCCTTCCTGTTGGAAGGGCAGGACCAGATAGGGGTTGAACACCCTCAATCAACAGGTGAGATAGATGCCCCTCTTCATGTCTCTCCAGGGGTCAACTTGGAGACCACCCTACCTGCTCCCCAAGCCAGCTCACAGGTCCCCGGCTGACTAGCTCAGCACAGTCCTTTGCTTTGGCCTTTCTCCTCTCCACTGCCCCCCAGCCCTGTGTTTCCTTCTCTGCCTCCTGGATGGCTTCATAGATCTATCTGCACCCAAGTTCTACAGCTAAGCTGTGGCGAGAAAACCCAAAGCAAGGCCTCTTTTCCAGCAGTTCTCAAGTGGGGTGCCACTCACCCTGGGGGCCCAGTAACCCTTTATAGGGTGCTCTGTGGAGTGAGAGGTCTGAGACCACCACCTTCTAGATGCTAGAAAAATAATCATGTATTCCCAACATCGTCCTATGTCCCCCAGGGCAAACTTGAATGATTAAGTCACTGCCTTAGAAAATGGGCCAGACACCCAGGGGAAGTGAGGTCACGCACAGGGAGGAGAGGCCCAGTTGGCACCAGGAACTTGGTGAACTCAGGCAGAGGGGCCACTGGGGGGCATCTGGATACTCCACCTGCTGCTGGCTTATTGGGTGTATGTCTACCTTGTCACCCCCCACTAGCTAAAGATGGGGTATTGGATTTCAAGAATAGCTGGCCAAAGAAAGCACATCAACCCCCCAAAAAATTAGTTTGCCACATGAGTCCATGACTCTTGACACTGACTCAGACTTTGAGCTCTGTACCTTGTTCTTCTGGGAGCTGGGCCCATCTGGGCTTGGGAGAATCAAGTCTTGCCCCATTCTTGGGACATTTGCAGTAATGGCCTAGAGCTCAGAGGGAGACACAAAGAGATGTGGCTGGAGGTTGCATCAGGACACGGGATGGGGGTGGTCCCCATGTGGCTGGCAGCACAGCCTCAAGCGGGGCAGCCAGCAACTGGCAGACCACAGGGCTTCTGGCTGAGGAGTTCTTGGGCTCTTCAGACAGAAGCTGTTCCATGTCTCATTGGACCATCCGAGCATCTCAGGACACAAGCTCCAAGTGCCTGAGGGTTGGGCTCATCACCGTGTGAGCACAGCCAGGGCAGATGGGGACCTGGTGTGCAAAGGCCACCGGCATCCACTCACCTGACTGTGACAGCCTCAGAGGCCTTCTGATTTCCTCTTCAAAGTGGAGGTGGAGAGCAGCCTTGATCGGTTCTGTGCCTGGTGTACCTGGTTCTGTGCTTGTTGTCTGGTGGCCTAGCTTGTGAGGACGTGTGGGCTCCGCAAGGGCCCTGGGTTTGGTTTGTGAGACACAACTCCACTTCCCAGAAGTAGAGCGGCAGGGAACGTGTGCATGACCGGTCATGCAGAGCTGCCCACGGATGGGAGGCGGCCTCAGCTCACAGCAGCCGTAGGAGCGGAGGCGCCAGCCATCCTCGGCCTGGCCTGGTGAAAAGCTCAGTGGACCTCCCACGGCCACACGGCCACTAGGTGGGAGCCCAGGAACGACGCACACCTTTCAGACATTTCGCCTGCATTGCTGTGCTGTTTTTGCTTCCTCTCCCCGGGCTGTCAGAGACTCACAGGCCCAGCTGCCTTGCCACAGAGCTGGTAGGCCTCAGGTAGGCCTCAGGAGCCACAGGGCAAGGTGCGAGAAAGCCAGAGCTGGGAGGACACGGTGGCTCTGCTGTCTGTAGCTCTCCAGGGTGTGGCAAAGAGTCTCAGATCCCCAAATGTTAGCAGTCTGTGATGTTGTTTGCTCTTCTGTAAACAGGCTTGCTACCCGGAAGGTACACGAGAGGTACAGGCTGTGCTTGGCCTGCTTCTGCTTCCAGTTCCGTACTTGTAAACTTCTACTCACCCACCAAAGATGGTCACCCTATCTGATAATCTGGGACTCAGACAGGATGATTGTTGTGAGTTCAAGACCAGCCTGGGCTACAACGTGAGCTTAAACTCAACCTGAATTACATTATAACAAGACCTTGTCTTAAAAAGCCCAAACAACAACAACAACAACAAAAACAAAAACAAACCAAAAAACCCACAAAAAAACAAAAACAAAAACAAAAAAATGGTATGAAAGTAGCTTCCTATGGCAGCTCTGGGCTCAGACTTCGGAGTGCACAGTTCCTCTGAGCCCGCTGGTGCAATCAAGCTTGGGTCTCTCTACTTCTCCAAGCGCCACTTAAATTCTTCACTTCTGAAGGGCCGCACGGGCTGCAGGGTGCAGATCCTTTGAATTTGCTAGCGTGTGGTTTCTTCCTGCTACTGTAACTTACCGCAAGTTTCGCTTGACACCACACAGGTTGATTTTCTTACATTTCGGATCAAAAGTCTGGCACGGGGGTCTCTACAAGGAGGGAGCTCATGGAACACGGGGCTCGTTCCGCAGGCTGAGGAGACTTGTCTTTTCCATGTTCCAGAGGCTGCCATGTTCCTTGGCTTGTGACCCTTGACCCCTGTTCAAAGCTCAGGATCTCAGATCTGACTCTGGCTTTACGAACAGATTTCTCTGTGACACTGACCGACAGGTCTCTAGATTTTCTTCATAAGAACCTTTGGTATAATCCTGGCCTTACCTGGATAATCCAGGATAATCTCTCCATCTCAAAATTTTACACTTAATTCTATCTGCAAAGTCCCTTTTTCATATAAAATCACATGCACAATTGGCCCAGGGTACACAGAGATTCTAAATCCATAGATTCAACCAACTGTGGATTGAAAATACTTGGGAAAATATTGCTTCTGTACCTACATTTTTCTCATCATTAGTCCCTAAGTGATACAGTGTAAGAACAGTTTACAAGTTGCTATAAGCAACTTGGGAATGACTTAAAGTATATGAGAGCATGTAGGTAAGTTATACACAGATACTATACTGTAGTGTAGTATTTTATATAAGGAACTTAAGCATTCATAGATTTTGGTACCCTGGAGGGAGGTCTGGAACGACTCCCTGTGATACAAAGAGATGACCGTAATTGTAGCTTGGGGGTATTAGGACATAGACAGACGCGATGGTCTAGGTGGACACTGTGCCTGCAAAACCTCCCATGCTCAGAGGTAGGCTTCGGGAAGGTGACTGGACTGTGGGGAGCACTGTAGCTGACCTGCTCTCAGGAAGTGGGGCTTGGCTGGAGGGGGCTCACGGGGCGGCGACGGGAGGAGTTTCGTGTCCATTCCTCAACCATCCCTTTGCTCTGCTTCCTGGCTGCCACCCTGTCACCACCTTTCCTCCAGGCTGTCTAATTCCCAAGCCACTTCTTCATTTGAGCCAGTGGAACATGGACTGAAACCCGGCAAGTACAAGCCAGAGTCAACTTCTCTTCCTTTAAATTTGGGTTTGGGATATTGCACCTTAGCAATGAAGCAAGTGGCTTAGGAGCCTGGGGCCGTGATTCTTCCCAGTGCGTTGAGTCTGGGGAGGTGTAGTTCCAGAACTGTACAGTGTCTTAGTAGCTCAAGCTGCTGTAACCAGATGTTACGGGCTGGGTGGCTTAAAGCACACACATGCATTGCTTTAGAATTCTACAAACTAGAAATCTGAAGTCAGTCTGTCAGCATGGTGGGACTCTGGTGAGGGCTGTGTGCCTGGTTTGTAGACAGTCACCTGCTTATTAGGTCTTTCCTCTGTACACATTGAGAGGAGAGAGCGGGGAGGAGGTAAAATCCTCATCAACAAGGCCCCTGCTTTTACTGGATTAGAACCTTGAGTTTATCATAATTACAGTTAATTTTCCCTCTAAGTTTGGAGACTTTTTATCTCCAAACAGTCACATTGGGATTAGGGCTTCATGTAGGTGCTTTGGAGAACACCATTTAGCCCACAGCACAGGATGTCAGGGCTGTCGCTTCACCCAACCACCCCTCTGTCCCTGAAGAGCCATTTTTCCTGGCTGTCCTCACACTGGATTTCCTCGGTGTCCAGCCAGCATGGTGCCTCAGCAGGAGCCTGAAGTTGGGAAGGAAGGGGGCGTCCCCTCTTCCCGGTGCTAACCCAGGCCAGGCCGATTGAGTCTCCTGTGTGGCCTTCCACTCCTCACAGGCCATTCCTGCCAACACTCCCATGGAGTGCCTCAGCTTTGGGGGCTGCAATGACGCTCATTCCTCCTTTGTCCATAGCCAAGGGTGGTGAGGGCTTCTTGCCGTTGCTGATTTCTGGAGTCTGGCTTTTGAGTTTTCCAACCATCTTCACAAGTACTTCTGGCATCCTCTTCATCTCTTGGGCTCCACCCTAGAGCTCTTGGCCAAGCCCTGCACAGCTGGAAGAGGGACCCAAGGCCGCCTCTCCTTCCCTCCTCACTTACGCGACCTTCTTGGTGAGCTGGGTCTTGGACAGCAGGACTCACGGGAACAGGATGCCCCTAGGCCAGTGAGTTGCTGAGCCGATGGCCCAACCTGCAGCCCTGTAGGCTGTCTTTGTGCTATTGTGGATTTCTTCATAGATTATGGCAGCTGTTCCTTAAGTTATCAAAAATGCCAATAAAGTCTATAATTTTTAAAAATGAAGACTTTGCTCTGAACTTCTGAACACATGTCCTGCAAGATGAAGGTGTTCACCTTGCCGCTTCCTCAGGAGGGGACATTTGGCTCCTTCCTGTTTCCCCAGTGAAGAAACAAATTCAAAGTGAAGGGTTCCTGAAGTCAGTGGCTGGGGGGAACTGAGCGGGGCCCAGGACCAGGTGTCCAGGTCAGGTGGCAGTGGAGTGGATTCTGGGCCTGTGTGGCAGCAGGCATGAGTGGGCACCTAGGGGAGAGCAGGGGTCCCTGTGGGCGCCGTGGGGTGTGCCGAGCAGAACTCTTGGCATATCAGCCTCGGCATCCGTTTGCTGCCAGCACACTCCCCACCCCTGCTGAGCTGGCACGTGGTCCCTTTGCTCGGAGAAAGAACAAGGCAATAAGGGCTTAGGAAAAAACAAAACAAAAACCAGGTTTTGAAATCAGAGAGATCTGGGCCAAATGTCAGCTCGGTCCCACGCTCGCCATTTGCCCTGGCTTGGCACAAGGCTCTCTGACCCACTCCGCTCACTCCGAAGCAGAGGGAATGGGGCACCCACTTCCTGTGCCCACGGTGACCCCAGATGGGTGTGGGACAGAATGCTCTGGCGTGGGGGGCTCTATCTGCTCTGCCTCAGTGGCTTCCGGTGACAGCACCCACATAGGTCCCACCTTGATGTGTCAGTCTGCGTTCTTTCTGCAGCTGTGGGGTTAAGCAGAGCTGTTGCAGGGACACCAAGGAGCTGAACGTGTGGCAAGTTGGGTGACACATTGGTCGCTGTCCTTGAGACATGGGCCGTGGGTTGTTGGAGCACTGACAATAGCTGCGTCAATTGAGAGTTGCTTTCCCAACTCTACAATGAAATGTGTCATGGACAGTGCAGGTTGTGTGGCCAGCAGTGGTCACTGCCACTCCCCTCTGGCTGGCAGAACCTGTCACGGTGGGGCTGGGGACATGCCCAATCCAGGGTGAGCCCTGATCGGTCTGACCCAGGCACAGAGTTGTTTTTCCTGCTTTGTCAATTACTTGCTTTCCAAATCTTATAATATAGAGCGGCCATGCGGCCTGGTTCTAGGCCTCAGAAGCAAGGATCACTTCTGTCTTGGGAGGGTTTTCCTCCTGGATAAAAAGAAGGGCTCAGAATTCCTGGTCCCTGCCCAGTCCAGCCCACTGCAGAAGCCATGTTCAAAAATATGTCTTTGTAGATGCAGCAGCTGTCGTGTGGCCACAAGCTATAAACATGAAGACAAAACTAACGAAGGGACAAGACCTGGACCCTTGATGATACTATTGGTACGGGAACGTGCCCTTTGGATCCTAGTGAAATGAGTAATAAATACAGCATTTTGGGGGCTCCCGTCAGTGCTTATTGAGTTTTCTGTTGACAGCCACCAGAAGTCCTCAGGTAAGCCAGGAGGAGCACAATGAGGACAGTCAGGGAGGAAAACAAGGAATCGTGGAACCGGCAGCTCTGCAGGAGGGGCTGAGGGCCAGGGAGCTGAGAAGCGAACAGAAGCTTCCAGAAATGCGCTGGAGGCTTGACATGGATCTATTCTAAGGCTATGCAAATAGGAAGGGGAATTTCATTTTGATTACTTAAGCTGAGTTTCTCTGGCCATCAAAGGCTGGATTTTGGGCTCCATTTAAAACCACAATTTAGTTTTGAAAAACTATGGGGGATTAAGGAGCTAGAATCCACAGAAGTTCCCAGCATGATCTTCATGTTCCTGAAGTTCGGGGCTCTTGTTTGAAATAACGTAGAAAGTATAAAATAAGTTGACTGCCAAAGGGGCTAGAGAAAGAGGACTGGCATCTAAGTGTGACATTCAAAAGTGGCAAAACCCTGGCTCTCGTGTTGGACCACGGTGAGGACACAGCAAGGTGACTGTTGATCTGTGAAGGAGTGGAGAAACAAATCTGGCTCCAGAGGACAGGGGGAGGTGGATGCAAAGTTGGCTCCAGCCCTGGGGTGTGTCTTGGATCCTCCAGGGTTAAAAAAGGAAGAAGAAAAAGCAAAGCCCGAGATTATCTTTTTTATTGAATTTCAATTATTTGCATCATCTCAGGACACATAATCATTTGCAAATATCGAACTTCCACAAGTTAGTGTTGAACTTTGCAGAGTCTTGGCCCTAATCAATACTAAGTGGTGAGTCAAAGTCAGTCACATCAGACAGTCAGCTCACTTTCACTGGGAGATGCTTGGACAGGGCCCAAGGATGATTCCAGAAGCCCGCAGCGACCTTCCCCCAGCTTCCAGGCTTGAGTAATTTCTCTTAATATCATGCAAGGGGAGTGGTGGTGCTTTGTGAGGTTCCCAGCTGTGAGCCCCAGCCCGTCTTTCACAGTCACAAACGCCCTTGAGTGTGTGCACGGTCACACATGGGCACACAGGTGCGGGCAGGAGTCTGGGGCCAGGCCCTGGGTACTGCTGGCTTCCTCTCCTGCCGTGTGCCCGCTTCCTCTCACGCATGCGCCTGAGGTGGCGCTGCTCTCCACCAACAGGAGATGCTCTAAGATTAGGCTGAGTGGCTGGGGAGATAGCTCAGCGGTCTAACCGCCTGCCTGGCAAGCACAAGGACCCAGGCTTAGTCCCCAGTGCCAAGTGCTGTGCCAGCCCCGGGGACCCAGAGTCCTGGGTGCATCATGCCGGCCAGTGAAACTGGGCATGGTGGCACGTGCCTGTAAATCCCAGTGCTGGCCACGCTGAGACAGGAGGATCACTGCGGGTCTGAGCAGTATAGCGAGACCCTGAACCAACTAAATAAGTAAATAATAAATAACAAATAAATAAAAAATTATTTTTTAAAAAGATTAGGCTTAGTTCATGGTACATCTGGGGTCCCAAGGCAGGAGGGTACAATGAGAAAGGAACCTGCTGCCCATGCGTGTGCGTGCACATGGACACACACTTCTCCATTCTCACACCTTGCTCTCATGTCTTCCCCCTACTCTCTTCCTCTCACCAGGATGCACGCTCATGTATACTCATACACTCTCACACTCTGTGTCATGCACACAAGTCCATGTGGTGGGGCTCCGGCACCTGTCACCTGCAGGACCCTGTCCAGGCCCTCGTAGGCATGTGTCTGTCATTCACATGCTCCTCTCGCGAAGAGAGGAGCCTCAAATGGCACAAGGCGTGCAGAACTCCATCTCTGCTGTTCCCCAGGGACAGAGCCAGGAGCACGCATGCAAGTAGGGTCTGAGGCCCTGCTCCACAGCCGCAGTGACACTTGGAGTTTGACTGGCACGCGCTAATCCTGCCCAGATGAAGTGCGACCTGCTTTGGCTCGAGGTCCTTCTCTGCCAGGCTGCACCCCGATGCTCTGGGGGACCTGGTCTCAGCCCAGTGGTTTCCAGGCCTTGGAGAATATTCCTTTTCTGTATGACAACCAGAGAAGCAAGAGAGGCTGGCACGTGGCCACAGAGAGGGCAGTGGTGGCCGTGGTGGGGCTTCAGTGACATCTTAATTCCCTGAGTCCCACCCTTTGGCTTCCACTTCCGGTGCCAGCTCTGAGAGGCCCGAATGAGCCTCCTGCTACAGGATCTGAGTGCTAATCGGCTCTGTGCCTGGTTGCCTGGCCTGAGATGCTCTTCCTCCTACCTGCAGGGCCCCCGGGCCTCTGTCTCACACTGATTTGGGGAGCTGGGGGCTTATCTTTACAGAGCAGATGGAGAAGTTCCTTTTTTTTTTTTTTATTAAAGCCATCCAGTCCACATAGAAAAAGCAATCCGCCAGCGGCTGCTAGAAGAGCCGTGCTCAGTACATTTCCATAGCTCCTCAGCTGTCTGGGGCTGCATTTCTTATCCTCTCTCCTCTTAGGAAGCTGGACAACTGCAGGTGTCCTGCGCAGGGCCAGGGGACGTCTGCACGGCAGGCACATTGGGCGGGACAGAGAGCCACCCTGTACCTCTGCCTGTGTTCCAGTCTGCAGTTGTCAGTGGCCAGCAGGCTTGAAGACCAGATGCCCAGGGCCAAGGCTAACACCTGGATGCCCACTGGATAGGATTCTGGGAATATGGGCTGTAGGCCTGACTTGTCCTCCTGACCTCTGCCTTCTTTCAGGCTACCATTCTGGATGCTGATGCAGATCAGGATGTGCTTGGGCAAGACAGACAGGGCCGCTGCCCCCGGGGAGCTCGCCTCCTTGTGCCAGGGGCCACCGAGGGGAAGACACATGGCCCAGAGGCCCGCCCAACAGCGCATGTGTGGAGGAACACAGCAAGGCCGGATGCAGGCTGCACCACGGCTGCAGGCTTCTCTGACGAGGGATGTGCCACACTGGGACTGCCTTGGGGGCACCAGCTCACCCTGCAGGGTGTGGGGTGTTTGGGGCACACAGTGCTCAGAGGCGGTCCTCCCAAGTGGCTGCTGTGGTCATCTGTACTGACAGGCTCAGGACAGTCCCATCAGGAGGGGAAGCTGAGCGGTAGGTGATGCAGAGGAGGTGTGACGTCCTGTTTCAGGACAGTATGGCCCAAGAAGATGGAGAAGCAGAAACCTAATAGTCCACTTCCCACGCAGGGCATCTGCCACCCTGTGACCTTCCCAGGTTCCTCAGCCATTGCCATGGCCCATGTAGAGGTGCAGGAGTTGTTTGGCCTCCATAGCTGCCCCATCCACTGGGCCCCTGAAAAGCCAGGGCCTACTGAGGCTCCTAGGAAGAGCTTTCTGAATTAATCTTTTTTTAAAAAAAGATAAAAGAATATGTGAGAAAGAAGCCAGAAGTCTTCCATTCCCACCTGCTGAGCCCTGAGCTGGCCATTGCCACTCCAAGGCTGGTTGTTCCCATCAGTGACATGGTGTCACAAGGCACCTGTATCCTGTGCCCATGGAGCACACAGCACGAGACCTGCTCATGGTGAAGGTAAGGGGCAGGGTCAACACCCTCTTCTCAGTCCTGGCCAAGGTAGCCCCTGCTTTCAGACCCTGTGCCTGACCACCTCCTCTTGCCCACAGCCGGCACATGGGTCTGCTCAGTACAGCACAGGGAAGCTCAAGGCCAGCCGGCTCGCCTTGACATCTAGAGAGCGAGCCACGCTGCCCTTCAGGTACCAGGCTCTGCCAGCATGGGACCCCAGCAGCAGGAACTTCAAGGAGCCTTCAGGATCAAAAGAGAGATGATGAGGGCCAGCCAGATAGCTCAGTGGATTAAAGCACCTGCTTAGGCAGACCCAGGGGCCAGGGTTCAATCCCCAGGCTGATGTACCAGCCCTGCCACCAGGGTGTACCAGGAAGTCTGGGTGTGGTGGCATGCACCTGTAATCTCAGAGGCTGAAAAAGGAGGATCACTATGAGTCCAATCTGTGTAGCGAGACCCTATAGACCCTGTACTAAATACATTAAACAAAACAAAACAAAACACAGCTAATGACAGAAAGACCAGGGCTGCTGCTGCTGGTGAGACAGGGCCACTTACCTGTGGTGATCTGCAATCATCTCCACTATGCTGAGAAAAGTTCTCTCTCCTAGAGTACAATCAAAACCAAGAACTCACTCTGAGCTCTCAACCTGGGCCGGAGGCTGGGTTCAGGATGAGGCAGGAGGTGAGGGTGGGGCAAGCTGGCTGGGCAACTAGGCATGGCCTGTCAATCGTGGAGGTCCAGTTCCCAAAGCCCTGTACTGAGCCCACTCAGAAGCATGATCTTCAGTTCTTCTCATGAGAACCCATCCCATCAAGGATGGAATGGCCCAGATTGGATGCCAGCCTGAGGAGAGGGAGGTGCAGAGGAGCCGCCCCTGAGCTCTCTTACAGTGGTCTGAGTGCAGTCACCCTGTACAGTGTAATTCTTTTCCTACTTTTAATTGACCTGCACTTAAACTGCCAGAGCCTGTTTTTCCCCTATCTTTAATAATTGTAAAACCGCACTGCCTTTTTAAAAAAATTATAATTTTCTTTTAGTTTGAAGAGTAAAAACAAGAAGAACAAAAGCAGGACCAGTGAGATAGGTCACCGGACTAAGTGCTTGCTTAGGTAAGTGCAGGGGCCAGGGTTCAATCCCTGGCACCATGTGCTGCCCTGACCCCACCCCCAGCACACGGGGATGGGAATGGAGTCCAGGTGTGGTGGCGCATGCCTGTAATCCCAGCACTAGGGAGGGAGAAAGCAGGCGGATCACTATGAGTCTGAGCTGTATAGTGAGACCCTGCACAACACACACACACACACACACACACACACACACAGAACCAAAAGCAAAGACAGAAACGGGATAATGTAACAATACATACATTGCAGGTTTTCAAAATAAGAATAGCTGATTAACAGTAATTGATATATTATCCATTTTTATCATCAAGTCTGCTGCTCAGATTAACAGATATAGTTATGCAAGGTGGGACATATGATTGAATATTACCACATACTTTCAAGAAATCTTAAATTTTTGTTCTTGACTCTTATTTTCAGTTATTACCTTTTAAAAAATTTACTTTAAAGAGAGTATAGTAATAATCAATAGGACATTAGAAACGGTATACATTTCTTTTCTTCTGTATTTTAGGGAAGGGTCTACAGGGTGCTCAGGGTCTCACTACTAGATCGGACTTGTGATTCTCCTGTTTACAGCCTCCCAAGAGCTGGGATTACAGGCGTGCGCCATCATGGCCAGTCTCAATCACCGTCTTAGTGCACCCCGGGGGCAGGGTCTGCACGACAGGCCTGGGGATCGAACCCCCAGCTACTGCGCCTGCTTGCAGGTGTTTTAATCTGCTGAGCTATTTGGCCAGCCCCAGAAACTGTACATATTTAGAAGACCAAGATGACAGGTATTTCAAGCATCGTTTTAGTATTACACATTGCTGCCCTCAGTGTAGTTGCTTAGTTCACAGATATCAACATAGAGAGTTAGGGTGAGAATCCTGCCCATTAACTGCTACTTTCAAAAGCCTGATGGAAACTCTTAGGACTATTGCCTTATCCAACTTGTATATATACATATATGATTTTGCCCCTACCTTATTTCCTAACTTTTCTCCTTTCTCTCTCTTTGTTGTTTAAACCTTAAGTTCTGTCGTACTACCTTTTGCACTTGTTTCGTCCAATTCTTTTTCCAGAATAAGAAGAACCTAGAAAGAATCTCTAGGAGTCCCCATAGCCCTCAAATCCAGAAACAACTCAGGGACTCTCGGGTCCCTGAGGGGTCACACCCACAAGTCTTGCCGAATTGTTCAACGGTCTGACTGTGAGAAGCTTAAAGACTCTGGGTGCTTCCAGTGGGCAACCCACATGAGGCTCCCCTGACGGATGGCAGGTGGAGTCTCCCCACCTGAGCCTGGTTCTTGAAAAGGACAGATAACTGGGAACAACAACATCATAACTGTTCGTTCCAAGTTCTAGGAGCATCATCTTAGGAGGGACTTGTGTGAATATTCCCATTTCATAGATGGGAAAGTGGCTTTAGCTTGTTCAAGGTCCACATCAAAGGGGAGAGTCAGAAACCAAACCAGGCCACTTGGTTAGTTCTGTGCAGGCCTAGAACCTTGCTGAGGGGGACAGAGGGAATGTGTATGAAATGCCAATCACCATGTGGCCTGGGACCAGTCTCACAAGTCAAAGGACGAAATCATGTATGGAAAGGAGGTTGAAGAGGAAGTGCTTGCTGGAAGTGTAACAAGGACAAAAGGCTCCCGGTTTTCTGGAGAGGTCCCAGGAAATGGGGTGCCAGGTAGACCCTTGTTCCTGAGCTTTTTATTGATAAACAGAGCATAGGCATTGTTTGATTGCTCAGTGACCGCCTGTCAGAGGCAGCTCTGTGGGTTGAAAGTGACCAGTTGGAAATCAGGCTCTCTGGGCCAGCTGTTAAGAGTGCAGCATTTAGTGGAAATTGAGATTTTAAAGAAAAACTGGTCATGTTGCATTTTGATGTTCCTGAAAACTCAGTCCTGAATTAGGCAGTGATTGCATCCCATGTCGCTTGAGGGATTACGTCCCTTGTCAAAGTCCGCATCTTACTGCCTACTTCCTTTCATTTTCATTCTTCTCGGTGTGGCTGGCCACCCAGCGCCATCTCAGGCCCTTTCTGTAGCTTGCTGCCTGCTTACAAGCTGACCAAACCGTCTTACACTTCAACCCAAGAATGGAGAAGCTGGGAAGTGTGTGACCGCGTCCTCTTCCCTCTGTGGACTCTTGTCTACCTCCTGCTGAGTGCTAAGGAGACATCTGATGCATCCCAGGAAGGGGGAAGAAGAAAGAGTAAGATGGCTTTGACTTGTTCTAACTTTATTCCCTCTGGCTAGTAAAATAATCTGGGTATATCCCATGGCCTTGTTGGCATTCATTTCTGTTCTTTTAATTTTATTTTCTCAAGGGAATACAAAATGGCAAAGAAAGAAAGAAAGAAAGAAAGAAAGAAAGAAAGAAAAAGAAAGAAAGAGAAAAAAAAGATTAGAAACTATATAGCATTTCACTAAATAAAACAATAGGAATCTGACAATGGTTGTTGTATTGCATGATGTTATCTTCAGATTAGTTGTTTAGATTACCAGATATAAACATGCAAAATTGGTAAAAAAGTTATAAGGAATTAAAAAGGAAAAGAAAAAAAATAACCATTAACTGTTCCTTTCAATAGACCAATAGAAATCAGCAGTATAATTATCCAAGCTATCTTGCATATATACACAAATATATCTTTTCCCCTTCTTTCTTTTTGTCCTTTTCCTCATCCAAGTTTTTCCTTCCCATTAAACTGATTCTTTCCCTTTCACAGTATCTGTCGTACCTTTCAGATTTTATTTGCTCTTTCAGGTTCTTGCACTAGCAAGAGAATATGATGTTTGCACATGTGGGTCTGATTTATTTCACTTACCAGTATGGTCTCGAGCTGCATTACTTACTTATAAAGGCCTCTAGCTTATCTGTTTTATAGTTGAGTGATACTCCATTTTGTAAAAATAACACATCCTTTTTATCCATCCCTCAGTTGACGGACATTTGGGTTGTTTCCAAGATTTAGCTATGATAAACTCTGCTGTCAGAAACATGGGTGCACATAAGTCACTGTGGCATGATGTTTTCAGTTCATTTGGAAAAATACATAGGAGAGGAACAGCTGTATTGAATGGGACCTCTAATCCCAGCTTTTTGAGGAATCTCCACACTCATTTCCATCGTGGTTGTACAGTCTGCACCCCCAACACTGGAGAAGGTTTCCTTTTCCCCCCAGCCCTCCTCCCCAGCATTTGTTATTGGCTGACTTCTTGATGACAGCCATTCTTTCTGAGGTGAGATGGAATCGCAGTGTTGTTTTAATTTGCATTTCTTGAATGACCAGTGATGTTGAGCATTTTTTCATATATTTATTTGGCATTTATATTTTTTCCTCTGAGAAGTGTATATTTATCTCAGATGCCCATTTGTGGATTGTGTCCTTGAATTTCAGGGGCCTGATTTTTGAATATACTTTATATGTTCTCAATAGAAGTCCTTTGTCTGAGGAACTGTGGGCTATAATTTTTTCCCAATTTATGGGTTTTCTTTTTACTCTGTTGGTGATTTCTTTTGACATGCAGAAAATTTTCAAAAAGATGAGATCCCAATTGCTGATCCTTTGAAGCATTTCCTGTGGAGTTTGGTTTTTGTTCATGAACTCTCTACCTACCGTTATGTCCTTAAAATTCTACGTACTATCTCCCCTAGAAACTTTAGTGTTTCAATTTTAATATTTAAATCTTTGATCCATTTTGACTGTAATTTTTTGCATGGTGAAAGACGTAGGTCTAATGAACATAGGAGTTGTTAGACATAGGTCTAATTTTTGCCTTTTTAATGTATTTGGTACAGGGTCTACAGCATGTTCAGAGTCTCACTACACAGCTCAGAATTGTAGTGATCCTCCTGTTTTTCTGCCTCCCAAGACCTGGAATTATAGGTGTGCACCATCACAGCCAGTCTCAATCGTCATCTTAGCCCGCCCCAGGGAGGGAGGCGAGGCTGGTGCAGCAAGCCAGGGATCGAATCCCGGCCACTGTGCTCTGCCTATGCAGGCACTTTAATCTGCTGAGCTATCTGCCTGGCCCTTAATTTTCACCTTTGGCATGTAGAAAGCCAGTTTTTCCAGTACCATTTATCACAGAGATGATCTTTCTTCCAGGGAACATGTTTGGCTCCTTTGTCACAGGTAAGGTGGTTGAGGGTGTTTGTAGTTGTGTCTGCATCTTCTAATCTGCTCCGATGATCCTCAAGTCTATTTTTTTTTTTACCAGTACCATGCTAATTTTATCATAGTAGCTTTGTAGTATAATTTTATCATAGTAGCTTTGTGGTGCCTCCTGCCTTTGCTTTGTGACCCAGTATTGCTTTTGGAATCCTAGGTCTCTTCTGGTTGCAGATAAATTTTAGGAATGTTTTCTCTAGATCTGTGAAGCATACTAATGCTGTTTTAATTGGGATTACGTTGAATCTGTATAACAATTTTGGGAGCATGGCCATTTTCATGATGTTGGCTCTTCCTATGAAGAAGCAAGGAATATTCTTCCATTTTCTGAAATCCTTTTTGATCTCTTTTTTTAGAATACTATCATTTTCACTATATAAATTTTTTACTTCCTTTGTGAGATTTATTCCTAAGTATTTCATTTCCTTAGATGTTACTTTGGAAGGTGTGGTTTCCCTAATTTCTCTCTTTGTTGTTTGTGTACAGAAATGCTATTGATTTTTGCATGTTGACTTTGTATCCTGCTATACTACTGAACATTTCTGTTCTTTAATCATGAGTTTTGAAGAGTGATGGTCCAGGTAAAAATACAGAAAAAGAACTAGGTATTTTCAGCCTTTGGTACTCGGAACAGAGCAGAGAGCAGGAATTCTGGGGTGAGACAGATCTGGCTTTGTGGTCCTGGCTCTGCCCCTGGGAGGCTGATAGCCTTGGTTCTGGTGCATCAGCTTCATGTGGAGACCAAGCAGCACCCGGTTTCCCCAGTAGCTGGGATTGCTCAATGGGAGGCTGCTGGTGACATTTCTGGTATGCCCTTGACACACGCCAACCCCTAAAGTCCTTTGACAGTGGTGTCTATTCTTTCTATTCTTTTCTGCTCACTCCTGCTCAAAGAATGAATGTGTCTGCTACAAGATGAGCCTGAGTCACCTAGGATAGTCTTGGAGGACAGCTGTGTTCTGGTGTGAGTGAGAGAAGTATGCTTTCTCTCTCCACAGTGACCTGGGATGGACTGCACATTGCTGCTTCAGACATACCCGAGCATTCCTGCAGGCTCTGTTATGGGCTTCTGGGGCTCTGGGGTCCTGGGGGCTCCTTCTACAGGTTCCAGGTTCTTCATGTCCTGAATAAAAATAATTTGGCAAAACAAGTACCACAGGTAGTGAAGTTTTACATTTATTAAAGGTAGGAAAAGAAACATGCTCTGCAGAGTGAGTACAGGCCAATTAAGAATAGGAAGAGAAGAACCGTCTACAGGGCAAGAGCAGGTAGACTCCTGTGGAAGCTCACCCGCTGAAGCGTGAGGGAGGCCATCTTCAGTGTCTCTCACTCCTCAGGCTTCGGTCAGATGGAGGCTGGCCTAGCAAAAACCTATGTGAGTTCTCAAGAGAACTGACTGAAGATCACACTCTCTGACTGGTTCCTGGTGCCATGCTTTGGGAACTGTTTTCCTACACATTTCCTGGATCTCCATGTTTGATAGACTAGGCCCTCTTGCTCTTGCTCAGCTGGTTTGCTATGACCAAATCTCCTGCCTCACCCTGGGCCTCTCGTTCCTGCTTCCTGGGCCGAACCCCTGCCCGCCTCCACAGATGGACCAGGTTGTAGCCCAAACCCTGAGATTCCTAGGCTCAGTCCTTTTCCCTATTTCTGGAATAGTGACATTGTTACTCAGCTTCCTCCTCCTCAGGGAGCTAGGGCCACTTTACTGAAACCTAGGACGCAAGACCCATCATACAATCTGTCATCCACACTGCACAATCTTCACGCCCAACGGGAGAGATTTCTCAGCTTCCAGCAAGAAGTCAATGGTTAAGTGACATCTGTGAAAACACCTAAAATAAGTGGGGTATTAAAAAGAAATTTAAATCTTTTATTTATTTGGTACAGGATCTTACTGTGGAGCTCAGACTCATAGTGATCCTCCTGTCTCAGTCTCCTCAGTGCTGGGATTACAGGCCTGTGCCACCACTCCAGGTTCTGAGCCTGGCACAGCACGTGGTACCAGGGATCAAACGCAGGTCCTTGCGCTTGCCAAGCAGGCACTTAGACTACCGAGCCATCTCCCCAGCGCAAAGTTGCTTTTTTCGTTCATTACTGCCTTTCCCCTGCTTAGTAACATTCCCTATTTTCACCTAGAATCCTACAAATATTTCTACTAATGTGCTAGAGAGTTCACCTTGGGTCAATATAAGTCACTTAAAAAAGTTCAAAGCTAATATAAATAACAGGCTCTAGTTAGTCACTAGAATAATTAAGATCGGTTTCGACCAGCCAAGCCCATCTTAGGGAAAGCAGTTCAATTGCCTAAGTCTGTGGTACTGACATTTTGTTGAATAATGAAGTTCATCTCTCTGGCTGGTCTGGATGTTACTCTGTCCTCTTGGCTGGTCATTGAAGCCACTTCAAGTTGGTGCGAGTCCTCCAGGCTCCCAGCGCAGCCCTGGCCTCATGAGCGCCCATTTGTTGCGGCGATGGCAATCCCCGAAAGGCAATTCCTCTGACTCTGCCGCGGAAAAACTTTCCAGACAGAGGCATTCACAGGTTGCACAAAAAATTCTTTGTCCGATGTACGTAGCAGCTACTGATGTACAGAATCTGCTCATGAGAGGAATAAGGCTCAAGTAAACGATGGAAGGAAATGGAGAAAACTAGCTTGAAGAGCCCTGAGAAGAAAAGGAAAGGTCCTTGCTGGGGCTTGCATGCTGCGGAGAGCTCCGGCCCAGACAGACTGGAACTTGCATCTCTTAAGCTGCCACTGTGAAGCCTGCCCTCCGCACACAGATAGCAACTTGTCTGAGTGGGTGACACAGTGCACAGTCATAAGCAGCAAGTTACCTGGGGCCGATCTGTGACTTACGACAAGCAGCACAGGGTAGCTGAAGCCTGGCTTCATCCAGAGCTGTCGCCGGGCTCAGAGAGCTCCCTGAACACACGCAGTCTGGGCTGCAGAGGCTGCTTGCACTGTGGGGCTGGAGCCCAGGGAAGCAGCCCAGTGGGGCCAATGGCCTGTGGCCGCGGGACTCCCAGGACAGGCTGCCTGGGGACTGGGGCAGAGCCTGCTGGCCTTCCCTGTCTGAGGATGCTGCATACCCAGCACGTTGGACAGTTTTTCTTGAGAACTGCAGGCAGGCAGAAAGGGGAGAACTGGGTCGAACAAGGCCGCCAGCAAGCTTCTGCTACCACAAGTAACCCAGCATTTGGAGGACGCTAACTTCTCAGGGCGCCAGACCACCAGCATGACATGAGGCCCTGTGGGAGACAGACCACACACCGGGGGCTATCGTTCCTGGTGTCCTTGTGCCCCCAGAAATGCAGCCATCACAGTACTAGGAGACAGCAGCAACTTGTGGAGTCCACAGAGTCACATGCCCTGGGCTGGCGGTCAGAGGTTTGACTTGTGTCCTGGAGACGCATGTCGTTTCCGATGAACTGAGGCCCACAAGTAGTTTTTGTCTGTCTATGGGTTGTATACAAAACACACCATGCCAAGAACTTGGTTGCAAACTGAATAGAGGAACCAAAGTGTCTGGCAAGCAAAATTCGGGCCCCCCGGCATTCCTCCCTGTCCTCCCTCTCCCTGGTCTCTGGATGGCTCCTGGCACAATGTGTTCCTAAGGGTCACAGCACTTGGAACTAATAAGAGGCCAGAAGTAAGCGGGATCTGCTTAGTTGGGGTTCTTAGTTGGGGTGGCTTGATTTGGACATAGGCTTCCTCAGGGCACTAGGCTAGCACAATGTGATCGTCAGGGGAAAGGCTGGTGAGGGGGACATGAAAGGACTGGAAGAGTCTGCAGGGGAGACTGAGGGTGGAGAGGAGAGGAAGGTGCCCAAGGGTGGGTCGGGGCAAAGCTGGAGCGAGACTGAGCTTCCCACTCACACGCACCCATGGCCTGAGTTAAGGGATAAATGCAGTCCTGGGACCAATCTTTCAGCCGCGTCGCTCTGGGAAGGCTAGAGTCTGCCCGTCAGAGCATTCTTGCCTGTAGATTGTGCACAAATGGTCTTCCTCTGGGCTGCTATCGGAAGTCAAGGAGACGAACTAGACGTGGACATTTCTTAGAGCAGCTTTGTGTGTAAATAAGTGCTCAGTGAATGGGAGCTGTCAGTGCTAGTTAAATGAATATGGGTAAACCCTGACGTTCGGGGCCACACGAGACAGTGCAGTAGAGAAGGCAGATGCTGTCCTTGCCTGCAGGAAACCGAATCCAGCCAGAGGATACAGGACCAGGGGCTGGCTCAGCTGGGAGTTTGGGGTGTGGGTAGGGTCTCAAGGTGTGAAGGCTGCGTTTGGCTGGGAGCCCAGGCTGGTGGCCAGTGGGTACCCTTGTGAGGACTCCTAGGCTGCTCTGGTGTGGTCAGAAATACCCTCAGCCTGGGCCTCTGATTGCTATTTAGACTGTGGAAGGGCCTAATTGTCATCCAGGGGACAATGGCTGGATTAGGGAGAGGGCAAGGAGAGGGTCTCAAGTGGACAGACTAGAGTCAACTTGTGTGATGTGGGCCAGAGAGAGGTAGGGGGCTGTGGCTTGTGTCTGGCTGTCCTGCTAAAGCCTCCTGTTCAGAGTGCTTCTGTCTGGAGTGTGTGATACTGGGACCAAGGGCGTGTGCTCACTAAATCAGTCCCTCAATTGGTCTGGTATCGACTCTTCCCTGTAGCCCGGATGTAACAGAAAAGACAGGAAGGCTTGTCTTTTCCTTGCTTGCTTTGCTACCTTCTGCCATCATGGATGTGTAATTGCCAAATTAGTCCACTCAGTAGTCTGACGTAGTTCCGGGGGTAGGTAACGGGAAGGCCTTCCTCGGTGGAAGCACTCCCCGCCTTGAGGGCATTTAGCCTCGCTGGGCCTTCGGGGGCAGGAAGGGCTGCTGCTGGGGCTTGTTGCCTGCCGCCTGCTGCCCGCGCCTGTGCCACTCTGCACCCTCTTGCCTTCTGCTCACCATGGCTGTGTCTCCTTAGCCGCGCCACGCCGCCTTGGAGCCACCCAGCTAGGGCTGAAACCTCTGCATACTGGGAGCTAAATAAACCTTTGCTCCTTTTACTTTGGGTGTTGGGAATTTTGTCACAGTGACCAGAAAAGTGACTGAGGCTTAAGGGTAGGCCCCGGGGCCTTGTGCATGAGCAGCGTGGTGACAGCACAGTCCCAGCCGGGCAGCTGAGTGCAGTGTGGAGGGGGGCGCTCTGGGGCACGTGACCCGGCACCGTCCCTGAAGAGCAGCTTGCTGGAACACGAAGGAGCCTCAGGGGCAGCCCCAGCACGCAGGCCCTCCATGAGGCAGGGCTTCAAGGTGACAAGCGCAGCTGCCCTCTCCTGACCTGGGAAGACACACGAGGAACCCCCAGTTCCTCTGCCTAGGCGGGCGGGCAGACTCTGTCCTCTCTGATCAGCACTGTTAGGAGTGGAGATCACGTTCCCCTCTGCTCTGTCCCTATTCCTGTTCCTCGCCCTGTTCTTAGTCTCCAGGGAAAGGCTGTGTCTCAGCCCTGCCCTCAGGGAGCTGAGGCTGCCTCTGGGTCACGTGCCTGTGGGGAGTGAGCATGCGTCCATCCCTCAACCAGGGGAGACCAACACTAACAACCAGCAGGTGGCCCAGTCAGGGGCACTGTGGAGAACTGACAGCACCTCCCACTTTTATTCTTCCCAGCCTCCACAGCTTTGGCTTGAGAGCCCAACCTTGGCTGGTCAGCAACCTATAGGCAGCCAGGAACGAGGCTCCAGAGTGGGCGCACACCTTGCCCCGCCCACTCCCCCAAGAGCTCTCCATTTCCTGTGGACTTTCCCTTGCCCCGCCCGCTCCCCCAAGAGCTCTCCTTTTCCTGTGGACTTTCCTGGAAGAGCCCTGGATTTCAATAGGACAGACCTCGCTCAGTCCCAGCCACGTGACCTTGGGCAAGCCTGCCCTCCCTTCCTGGGCCTCGGGGTCCGCATCTGCACAATGGGACAATGCCAGTGTCAGCACAAGTCTTGGCATGAGATTCAGGGGAGACATTTAGGGAGCTGGGCACCTGCTTGACCTGCACAGGGCTCTCTGAATATGAAGGGCTTCTATTTGCTCTCTTGGGGACTCCATGTACACACAGGGTGTCCCTCCAAATCCCATTCCATGTGGGCACCGTGTGCACCTCCAAATCCTACCCTGTGTGCACACAGTGTGTCCCTCCAAATCCTGCCCCATGTACACACAGTGTGCCCCGCCAAATCCCACACATGCCCTCTTCTACCCACCACGTCTTGTCAGCACACACTTTGAGGGCTGCCTCACATGGTGTCACTGCAAGTGTGTGGGCTCTGGCCCGTGACTCAGGGATTTTTGCCTTGGGTGTCAGGTCCCTAATTCATGCACCAGCTTGTAGTCCTGGAATTGCTTTCCTTGTGGCTGGACTGGCAGGAGAGGGGAGTGAGGGAGGTAGAAGGCCCAGGGCTTCAGCTACAGCGAGGCCAGAGCCACAGCATCCGTATCCTGCTGCCCTCCTCAGCCAGTGCAAGGCCAGCCCCCACCCCCAGGTCTTCTGCCATTTCATCCAGATGTCTCTCCACATGGGCCTGCCAGGGCTGGTGGGGGTTGGCCCTGCAGTGGGGTTCTGGCAAGCCTCCTGAGCTTTCTTCCTGTTCTTCTCCTCCTTCTCCTCCTCTTCTTCCTCCTCCTTCTTCTTCCTCTTCTTTTTCTGTCTTAGGAAAAGGCCTTCAGGAGACACTGGCTTTCTGCCCTTTGTTGTGTGGGTCAGAGGCAACTAGTTAGGGTCATGAGGAGACAGCTTTGCCACAAAGATCCCTTCCAGAGCAAGATGAGGAGAACCTGGCCTCCGGAGACACTGAATCTTATTTTTCACCTTGCCTTAGGACTTAATTAGTGAGATGGTAAATATCCAGTAGAATTGGAATTTTCCATGAAAACCCAGGCAGATCACTGGCTCTGGACCCAGTGCCCTGTGTCCTGCACCCACATCCCAGCCCAGCATTCCCCGGGGCTGCCCTTCCCCAAGTCTCTCTTCTCTCTGGGCCTGATGACTATTTGTCCTTTGGGTGACTGCTGTCTTTCGGGATGGGGGTCCCTTGGAAACGTGACAGTGCGGAGGCCAAGCTCATGGGCAGAGTGAGCTACCTAACTTCATGCTTGACGTTCACTTCTAATCCTGTGGTCTCAGGCTGGTATCGTCCCCTTCCGCCGGCTCCACTTCCTTTGCATGAATTGAGATTAAGCTTCCTGTCTGAGGCCTGGACATCAGTGTCACCTACTTTCGCCTCTATTATCAGCATTGCTGTCATAAAAATAACTTATGCAGATAAGTCTTTGAACCACCTCCCAAAGATATTTAGAAGTGGAATTTCTAGGTCAAAAATAACAAGCTTCTAGAATATTTGCAATTCATCTGCTCCATAGGAACGCACCGATGTTTCCCCTTCACCAAGTAGGTGAGAGGTGACTTCCCACTGGGTAGTTCTTTTGTCTTTGGAAGTTAATGCTCAGAACGAAGGATTCCAACGTTTTCTTTATATTTAGAACTACAGGTAGCATTGAAGCGGCTTCTCTTACTGGCGCACGACTGCCTCTCTCCCTTAAATCGGCAGTTGTTCTTTGTCCTAGTCACATAATTGTCTTCTCTCATTTTTTCCTCCAACATTCATTTCTTTTCCCTTAAATATCCTGATACCTATTTTCTTGGAGCATTGATTAGCTTCTACTTTTGTTTGTGTAGTTGGGTAAAGCAAATTTTTCCATTTTCTTTTTGATGCAAAATACATTATTTGTTTACTTACAAACGTTCGTTGGAAATTCTGTGCTACCGATTTTGAGGTATGTGAGGGTGTCTTGCGTTAGGGCAGGGTGGGGTTCATTTGGACATTGGGGAGCCACCCTGCGCTTGCTGGTGGTCTCCAGAGCTCCCCCGCCAGGCTGAGGCACGGCTGGTGTCTGGGTGCTCCGGACCTTCACCGTGTGGGGTTCAAGTCAAGATGCTTCTAGGAACAAAGAAGGGAACTTGAGCCTGGCACAGGCGTCCTTGGCCCTGGTCTGTGGCACAGAGCCTGCCAGCGTGTACCAGGAGCCCTCCTGCCTGGGAACTGGGCGCATGGCTGCCTTCCGGCTGGACACTGGGGCCCTCTGGGATGTGGTGAGCCACAGATGGCTGCACTGAGGAAGATGAGGCCTGGGAGGGGCACTTCCGGGATCTGCCCTGAGCTCAGTGACTTGAGAAAGGCGCGGTCTTCCCTCATCTGTCCACTGCTACTTCCCTGAGCAATGTGCCTCTCCAAATCTCAGGCTATGGTTACAGCAGGCTGCCAGGACCAGAGAACCCGTCTGTCCAGACAAGATCCCAAGCAGGGTGGTGGACAGGCCCCTTGAGAAGTCTCTTCCTCTATGTGGGGGAAGGGATGTTCTATAAATCTGCCAGCCAAGTTGCTTCTTCATGAAAAATCCAGAGACAAAGTGCCTAGCAGGATCCAAGAGAAAGAGTTCCCTCCGAGGAATGGGGAAGACAGACAGAGCAGAATTCAGGCCAAGGCCCCGCTCGATCCACTGTGCCTGGACCTTGGGCCTCCCCAACAAGAAATGAAGATTTCGAGTCCTCTCTCTCTGTCTAGGAGTCATGGTGCAGAACTGGGCTGGGTGAGTGAACTCCAGCCAGGAGCCCTCTGCCGCCGAGGTCCAAGGCTCCAGCAGCCCAGGATAATTCTTGGGAAAAAAAGTGCAGGTCAAGGTCAAAAACTTTCTGCATAGAGTTGCCAGATTGAGCAAGCAAGTAATGCAGCACTCCCAGTTACATCTGAATTTTAGCGCAGGAACAGAATTTTTAGGATATATCCCATGCAATATTTGGGACATAATTATACTAAAAAAAATTCATTGTTTTTCTGCGATTCAAATTTAACTGTGCATCCAAATTTATCTGGCCTCCCTAACTTAGACGCTGAATAGATCACAGAAGCCTAAGAGGCATCAGAGGTAACTGTGACACGCTCTCTGTGCCTCGGCTGGGACACCGCAGGGCCTCCCTTCCCTGTGAGGAGTGGCTGTTTGCAGCCTCAGTCATGGAGGCAGGTTTCCGATTGAGGAAGAGGTGAGAGGGAAGAGAGGCTGGTGGAGACAGTGCACGGGACTGGCCACTGGGCCTCCCCTTCCCCATCACAGGGGAGGAGCCCGCAGAAGCTGAGAGGGAAGGAGGCCGGCACCGTCCTGCTGTGCGCGCATGCTCGCGCCTTGCTCCTCCCCCCATCTGGCTGCGCAGTGAGTGGTTGGTCCCCCCCCCCCCNCCGGTGCTTGGATTCCAAAAGGCGTGTGGCCCACCAATCAAGTTCTACGGATGGCAGCAAAGGCAAGACCAGGTCGCGTCCAAATCACCTTGAAAATCACTTAGCCTGCCAGGCGTAGACCTCGATTGTGGCTGCGCCCCAGTGAGGGGTGGGCGGGTGTAGAGACACCCAACTTGCTGGCTGCAAAGCACACGTCTGTCTTGGGAATCCAGCTGCCCGCACAGCACAACACGGAAGTGGACAGGGCCCTGGGGACGCAGGGGCGCCACGACTGATGGGCACTCCTACTGCCTATAGCGCTTTGGTCACAGCAGCGGGAATTTGAGTGGTAGGAAGCTAAATATATTCAGGTGACCCCCTCAAACTGAAAAGAGGTATCAAAAGATTTCAGAACTGGCACCCCCAATTTTATCTACAGCACAAAGCAGAATTAGAAAGCTTGCCCAGGATGGCCTGGTTCATGGAAGCCACCCAGGTTTCCTAAGCTCTGCGATGATAGGCTGGGATTGACCTCTAGGGAACTGCTACCTAAAATCGTTCTCAGCGCGGACCCCATTTATCCAGAGAAGGTCCTGTAGGTGTTTGCTGTCCTCTGACCTGGTTTTCAATTATTGATGCATACAGTTTTTCCCTAATGCAGTTTTGATTCTCTTCTTAGCAAATGTCAGCCAGATCCGGCTGCCAAAACAAATACAGCCAGGGCGAGGGTGGGTGGGATGGGAGGGCTCCATGACCAGTATTGATTTCTTGCAAATCTGGAAGCTGGGAAGGGCAAGATCAAAGCCAGGGCGGATGTGCATCCTGGCTGCCGGCTGCCTCCTGGTCCGCAGGTGACACCTTCTCAGTGTTTCTCTGGGCGCTGGGCCCATTTCTGAGGCCTCCACACACCACTCAGGCATTTGAGCTTCACCTCCTGAGCTCTGGCAGGCACGCACCTCCAGCCTGCAGCTCCTGGCATGGTGCTAGAGAGGGACAAGAGGGGAGCTATGCGAAGAACATCCGGGTGACCCGTTGCCACTCCCTTCAGGTCCACATGAGGTATCTAACTTTATATGGGTCTGACCTGGAGGAGATTTACAATCACCGGTCACAGGTAGAAAGCCACGGGATTCTCTCAGTGGGACTCGTAGCAATCTGAAAGTGCCCCGCTGATTACTTGACTACCTGTTTGTTGTTGCTTGTCCCTCCCAGACCAGGAGCTCCTGGAGGGAAGGTGGTGCCTCTCTTTCCTGACACCTACATTGCCCTCTGTGCAGGCCTGTTGATTAGATGAAGAAATAAGTGAATGAGCAAATGAGTGAAACAGCGGATGAGTGAGAGGGATGTAGACACGCTGGTCTTCCGGAAGCTGCACTCTGAGCACTCGGTGTCCAGTCCTGTCACCTGCTTGCTGCACGGTTGGTGTCGTATGGGTGGCACTCTTCTGTCCTTACTCAGGACCCTCATGTGACTTCCTTCTCTGCACGCCCAGGCTCCAAGTGAGTGGCACTGCCAGGCCTCCACTGTGCCGTCCCACTAGGTGCTCACCTGGTGTCTCCTGCGGGCTGTGATAATGACGGCCAAGGGCAGCATGGGAAACCTGGGGCCTCTGCCTCTGTGTGTTATTCTCCTGGCAGGTGGTGGAGCTTAATGGGAGTGACGGAGGCTTGCCTCTGCATCCACTAGGATTTTACTGTGCAAATATTCAGGAGGCAAAGGTAAGGGTTTTCACAGCATAGCTCGTGCTCTGCCTGGGCAGGACTAGCTGTCAGCCCAGGCAGGAGGTCAAGGGCTGACTTCATGCCTACAAAGGGCAGAAATGACCCATTCCTGTGAACCACACTTGCCTCTCTTCTCTCGCCTCCTCCTGGCTCCTCCCACACCACTCTCTGTGCACCACTTGTGCTCCCAGACGAGCCCTGGAGAAACACCTGGGCTTCAGGGCGTGGCCACCTGGATGTGCAGGTGCCTTTTGGAGGTGGAGCGCATGGGGTCAGGTGCAGCACCAGGGGCAGGTGATCCCAGAATCAAGGTCTCATGGAGAATGGCAGGGCACTTGGAGGCAACTTCAGCCCTGTGCAGCGTGAAGCTGCCCCCCATCATCCTGGGCAGCTGTGCCTGGCAGCCAGAGGGGGAGAACTCCAGGACAGGAGGCTGCTAGGCTTCCCACAGTGTGACTGGGGGCTCAGCAGAACTGCCCCTGGCACACACTCGTGGGCACACTCACATGCACACTCATAGTTTCACATACAATGCCTGGCAGGGGTTGGCACACTCACAGTCCAGATACTGCCGCAAGACGAATGGCTTAGCCGTGTGGCTGTGGGCAGCAGAGGCTGGTGGCACAGGCTATGTACACACGGACACACATGGACAGCTCACGGAAGCTTGGATAATGTTCCAAATGCACTTTGATTGCAGTGGGGCGTTCGAGTGCATCACAGGGCTGGACAGTGATGCCCGCCCTTTAGAAGATCGCTAATACTTACCTTGGAATTAAGGAAAGTGTAGCTGCAGGTCATCTGCCCGCCTCCTGGCTTCCGCAGGTGGATGCTACAAGACTTATCCTTTCGATTGTCTGCCCTTCCACTGAAGCCCAGGTGCTTGTCACAGATACCTGACATCACCCTGGGGTCCCAGGCCAAGGCTCTTGCTCCTGGGGAGCGACGATGCTCAGGATCTGGATTTCAGGGCGAGGGGATCTCCTCCTCAGCTCCACCAGGCAGGCAGGCAGGAAGGGACGTGTGTGGGGCTGCCAGCGACTTGTCTCTTTAAAATATTCCAGTCACATCCCTGGCAGTGCAGCCATACCCTGGGCACATTGTAACGGAGGGAGGATTTCATTTTGTTTTTGAAATGCTGTTATTACACACTCAGGAAACCCACAAAGGCACCTTGGCAGGACTGGATCAAATAAATACCTGAACTCGGAGTACAGCAACGTTTACTTAGCAAATGACATTTTAATGCTGCGAGTTGAATTTACATACTAATTAAAATTTCCCTTTAATACACTGAGACTTTTGGCCTCCCCGCCTCCCCGTGGTGACAGATTATTATGTCCTGTCAGACAGAGCTGCCTGGGATAGGTGGGGACGCAATTGCAGCATCCCCTGCTTGCTTCCCCAGGCAGAATTCAGTGCCTGGGACTCCTGTACCCACTCCTGCTGCTCTGGGCAGGACTGGAGTCCTGTGGGAGGCCCTGCCGTTGACCATGGATCACCACCAGTTGGGGTCTCAACAGTAAAGGAAGTCCCAGGCCACATTGATGGAATGGGACAGAAGGCCCTTGTCATCCATTGCAGTGCCTTCAGGGCATTCTTCCTGGGCTTTGGTGGCCTTGGACTAACTTTCTCAAAATAGCCACCCACCCACCCAGGTGGAGGAGAGCCACTGAGACAAGATTCTCAGTGAGGGAGTCCCAGAGTCCTCTGCCTGGGGGCTCAAAGAGGTGCTGGCTTCTCTGTGTCCCCTCTTCCCCTCTGGTGGAGCCCTCAGGTCTTGCTTTGAGGCAGTAACCCTCCCTGGGCACTGGATAAGTAAGTGGAGGCCCAGGGGGCCCCACTTCCACCTGAGGCCATGTGGACCTTTCTTCCTCCTCAGCTCTTGTGTTAGGAATGACCCCCTTGCTGCCTGTTCCCAGGGGTGGCTTCTCCTCAGGAGTCCCTGATGCCCTGCCCAGCCAGTGCTGATTGCTCACTCAACACTGCAGCAGCCAAGCCCAGAGCTGGGCACAAGGGGGCGAGGTGGGGGGGCGAGGCTGGCGAGGCCCTGCTCCCTCCAGTCTGTACTTAGCCAGGGAGATGGATTGTACAGCTGAGAGGCTCTCAGAGCGTGGCAAGGGCCAGGGAATGTAGAAACCCGCCAGGAGCCTGCTCTAAGCTCACTCGCTCCGGAGACACTATCTCAGGTGACTGTCACAGCAACCTCTCAGCGGTAGCACCTTCCATCACTGTCATTCCCACTTTACTTCATACGGAAGGAAACAGATGCTTGGAGTAGCTTGCCCAGAGTCCTGCAGCATGTAGGGGGCAGAAGGACAATAACACAGGCTATGGGGACAGTAGGTGGCTAGGGTATGACCTTTCTTCTATTTTTAAGCAGACGTTAATAGAAATGAAGCATAATTCACATTCGGAAAACTACAGGAAACGTAAGCGCTCTGCTCTCTGAGTTTTCACCGCCTGGTTGCCCCATGTCATCACCCTCCCTGGCAACACAAAGACCAGTCCTGCCAGGAGCAGTGCCCGCCCCGGCCTCTTCTGGGTGCGTCCTCATACGGAGCCGCATCTCTTCTTGATCCGCACCTAGACGGCATGGAGACGCTCCGCTCTCCTGGGTCTGGCCGCTTTGTGCAGTGCGGCCCCGACAGCCGCAGCTGGGTACAAGCAGCAGGACCCTGGTTTGTCCTCCCTCACTCTGTTTTCTGTGCGCTCATCATTGTGTGAAGTTGGCCACATGCAGCCTTTTTGCATTTGGTGACATTTAGGTTGCTTCTGGTTTGAGGCTCTCCACAAGACTGCTGGCCTGAGGGGCCCTGAAGGATAAGCATAACCAGCCTCATTAGACATCCTCAAGTGGTTTCCCAGAGATGAAACTTTTTCCCTTACCGGCAGGTAGGGGGCGCTCTGCTCTCTACCCCACACTCACTATTACCTGAGACCTGAGTTGCAATTTCCAACAGTTCTTGGAGGTGTATGTGACATCTTAGAGAGTGGCTCTAATTTGCAGTGTCCTAAGGATGAACAAGGTGAAACTCCTGTGATATGCTTCCTGGGGATTCGAATGTTTTCTTTTGTGGATTTCCTTTTTACCTCTTTGTCATTTTATTGATTCATAGTTCTTCTTGTATTTTGCACATGCACGCTCTTTCCTGAGTGCCTACATTAAAAATATTTCTCCTACTCCGTGCCCTCAGTGACGTTCTTAGTGGTTACTTTTGATAGGTAGAAGTTCTTGATAGTAATACAGTCCAATTTGGAAAACTTTTCTGGCCTAGACAATGCTTTGTATGTCCTTCTTAAGAATTCTTTGTCTGGATCAAGACCACAAAGAGGATTTCCTCTGCTATCATTGTGAAGCCTGTTTAGCTCTCATATTTAGATTCGCAAGCGCTCTTAGAACTGATTTTTGTTTATGGTGTGAGGTAGGGGTCAGCGAAGGCCTGTCTTAGGCAGAGAAGTCACAGCCACTCTGTGATTGTGGCAAATCAGTGTGGTAAATGAGTCAGAGGACAGGGACAGCCTGTTCCAGAATGGGCCTGTTCTAGAGCCTAGAAATCTGTTCCTCTGGTACCATCGTCAAACTAAAACTAAGGCAGTGTCCCTTCTTCCAGAAGGCAAATCTGTTATGACTAGTTCTTTACTGAGGAAGTGACTGGGCCATCCTAGGTGAATTTGAAGCAGACGAGTGCTAAGCAGACCTCAAGACTCACACATCCATCCTGAATGCATGATGGACGTCGTTCACTCAAGAAAAAACTGTTAACCTCCTACTATGTGCTGGGTGCTGCAGATACCATGACAGGACGGAAGCACAAGGCCCGCGCATCTGTGGTACTTCCCTTCTTACGAGGGAGACACACGCTCAGACCTGGATCAGAGGGAGAAGTTCACAGAGCTAGAAAATGGGGAAGATGGAACACAGCTCCTGAGGAGGCTTGGGGGGGTCTCTCCCCAAGAAAATGCTAACTGATCAAGATGTATCTGAGCAACTGCGTCGAAGACAGCAATGTGCAACACAAAACCCACAGCTGAATACCTCTCATCTTGGTCTTCTAAACGTGTGCTGTTTCTGGTGTCTTATCAATTATTATGCTTTCTTTAAAATATATTAAAACATAATAAAGTAGAAGGTTAAGAAACAGATTGTTAAAGTTTACTGAAAGCAAGTGTTAATGTTCAATTATTTGTCCATTCTTTCAAATTTATATCTGCTAATCTGAGCAATAGATTTTTTTTTTTTTTTTTTTTTTTTTTTGGAACTAGGGATTGAACTCAGGCCCTCGTGCTTGCCAGGCAAGCGCTTATTCTATTGAGCCATCTCCCTGGCCCCTGAGCAACAGATTTGACAATAAAAATACATAATATAACAATCTTTGTTAATTTGTTATTCTTGTCTTTTTTCATTTATTTATTTGTATTCTAGGGAAGGGTCTGCAGGGTGTTCAGGGTCTCACTATTAGATCAGACTCATAGTGATCCGCCTGTGTTCACCCTCCCAAGATCTGTGATTACAGGTGAATGCCACCACGCCCAGTCTCAATTGCCATCTCAGCGTACCCTGGGGGCAGGGCTGGCACGGCAGGCTCAGGGATTGAATCCCTGGCCCCTGTGCCTGCTTGCAGCATTTTAATCCTCTGAGCTATTTGGCCAGCCCTTCCTGTCTTGAGAATATGTACCATATGTATTATTGTATGTTACTCTGTTTCTGTCTTTCTTTTTGCTTTTTGTTTTTGTTTTTACTCTTTAAAATTAAATTAAATTAAATTTTAAAAAACAAGATGTAAAGAATAAGGAGCTATTAATTAGGTAAGCAGAGGAGAGCAAAGCACATCAAACAGAGGGCCAGTGTGCACAGAGGTCTTGAGGTAGGGAGCACGAACAGAATGAACAACAGGACTGAGGGACACCTGGCGTGTCTGAGACAGAAAACCCAAGTCCTTTTGGGGTATGGTGAAGCGAAAGCTGTCAAGGGCCAAGCATGTGGGGTGGAATGCTTGCTTGGGGGGACTGTGGCTCTTCGCCAGGCAGCCTTGAGAACCAACAAAAAGACAGGAGAAAAGCAGACAAGTCCTGGCTGTGTTCTAGAGATGGTTTGAAGAAGGAGAGTTGGGGTGTTGGTGAAAACTTGAAGACCTGGAGTGCTGCACACAAGCCTGGCTGCTCCTCGGTTCCCCTGGCCACATCAACTCTCAGTGTTGTGCTGGGCACCTGGGTGTGTCCTCCCCACACCTCAGCCACCTTGACTGTGGCTTCACCTCCACCCCAGCTAGCCTTTGCGTCACCCCAGAGCTTCCTGGCTCCCTTATGCCTCAGCCCTCAGCCTCCTACCTGTTCTTTCTAAGGCCCCCTCCTCCTCCACTCTTCATCATTTTTCCCAGCCCAGGAGTCTCCTTGCCTGAAAGACACAGTTTGTTGAGAGGAAGATGGAGTTGCTTCTCTGTGTCTGTCCATGAACTCCACCTATCCTCAGACCTGCCCAGAGCTGCTCTCCCAGGCTCTTGGTCTGAGCAAGCCTGCCAATGGAAGTCCTTCTGGAAACTTCTGGCAAGTTGTTCAGTTGTGACTTTGAGGCTGCCCACACCTAGGCTATGTGGAAGGCATCTACATGGAAGGAAGCAGGAGCTGAGGACCAAGAGCCCTTCCAGACTAGATCCACGAGGGAAGAGTCAGTCCTGTGTGGGGAATGAAGAGGACACGGCCACAGAGGCTGGGACAGGGCACCTCGGCTTCCGCGGAGAAGATGATTTAAGACATCCACACTGGCTGGGCATGGTGACGCACCCCTGTAATCCTAGCACTCTGAGAGGCTGAGGAAGGAAGGAGTCCAAGTTTGAGCACAGTCTGGATAACTTTGGAGACCCTGTCTCAAAATATAAAATAAAAACAGGAGATATAGCTCTGTGCAAAGGCTCTGGATTTAGTCTTCATCACTATAAAAAATAAAAAAATAAATAAAACTGGCCACATCCACCCTCAACTGATCTCACCGCTGATCTCCATGGGAGAGGAGACTGAGGGCTTGGCTCGTAGGGCACCACAGCCTGAGAGCGGGTCATGGTGGAGATGCGGAGCTTTCTGGCCTCGGAGTACTCCCGCTCCACATTCTGGATGACTCCATCACTGCTCTACATAGTGTTCTTGCTCAGTTTTTGATTAAAGTTCTTAAAATCTATATTTTAATTGAATTTGAGATTAGAATTCTTTTGCAGTCACATGGATAATGAAGTCCAACTGAGAGTCATAGAAAAATGAAAGTCTACAAGAAAAAGACCTGTCCAAAGCATAAAGCTACATTTTGGTCCTGAAGGCCACAAACTCATAGCTATGTTTTCTACTGACTTATTTGTATATAAAAGAGCACTCTAGAAGTGTATGCTGTCTTGTGGGAGGTTTGTAAGCATCCTGAGGGGAGGTTGTTGTGGCTTGTAGTCAGAAAGTATTTGTCCCCTGTGACCAGGCTGAGGTGCTCCTCCTGGCTATCTATTGCTGCACAAGAATTGCCCCAGACATGATGGCTTACAGAGCTGCCCCTGCTGAGCCACAGTCCTGTGGGTCAGGTGGAGAAGGCACAGCACATGTCTGGGCCCCTGCTGGCTGGGCACCCTGATTCCTCATGCCACACACGGTGCCCTCAGTTTCCTCACAGTGTGCTGGCCTCAAGGCAGCCACCTTCCCCCCGGGTGGCTCAGGCTTCCAGGAATATGGATGTGGATGTTGGCAGGACCCAAAAGCAAAGCCTGAAGGGAGCAGAGCATCTCGGTCATCATGCCTGCTGGTCGCATTCTTCGCAGACAAGCCCAGGTTCAAGGGGAAGCAACACAGATTGTGCTTCTCGGTGGG